>MDKH01013422.1:0-11031 GCA_005239495.1 Nicotiana undulata | reverse complement strand
GTTTACGTGGCTATTTGATTCCAATCGATTATTGCCAATTGTTGTTGCAAGTGTGTTAAAAATGTTGGTCATTCTCTTGATTCTATCATAGTACATAAAGATTGAGCTGGGTTGACAACGTTACAATGTTTACATATATTCTGGCTGGTTTTATTGTGAAATGATATTGGTTGAAGCTTACGAGCTATACTGTTTTCTGTTTGAAATTTGTTGAAATAAAAGTGTTGTGAAAGGCTTGGCCTGAACTGTGAAAGTTTTTGATGAATAAACAAAATTGGTGTGATAAGGGGGTTGTGATAAGAGTGGATAATTGATTGCGATATTGTGAATAGGTGGGATTGGGTTGCACGCCGCAACAATACAATGATAAGGGAGAATATGCATGTTTTACTGTTTATAAAATAAAGACTGGAGCACTCATTGTTTTATTGTCATTATTTCATATTCATCTTTTACTGTTATTTAAAGTGAAACTTGTTCTGTTTACAATTGTTGAGACATAAATATTGTGAAAGGCGGTGATAAGGGGGTTGTGATAAGGGAGCTGTGATAAGGGGGCTGTGATAAGGGTGGATAATTGATTGTGATACAGGTGAATAAATTGATCGTGATACGGGTGAATAAATTGATATGATATGTCTGGTGGGATCGGGTTGCACGCCGCAACAAGGAGCAATAAGGGATGACAATTATATTTTTACTGATTTTCAAAGAAAAACAAAGATTTGAAAACTACTATTTTATATTACTATTTTTCATATTTTGACACTACTTGTATTTAAAGTTAAAGTTTGAAAATTTGGAAATCATTTGAGAGGTTGTTATAGCTGAGGCCTGGAAAAGGCGACTGAGTTATTTCATTGTTGTTGCAGTACTTAATTATTTGTTTAGATTTCCTTCTTGCTTTATATTTATCAGTTATATTTTTCTTGTTCATGTAGAATTGTTTTGTTGCGTTATTGTATATATTATTGTCACATGTTATATGTTGTTAATGCCACGCCGTAGCCCAGTCAGTACTTCGTCGATGTTAGGCTCGACACTTACTCAATACATGGGGTCGGTTGTACTGATACTACACTCTGCACTCTTTTGTGTAGATCCAGGTATCGGCCAGCAATAGAGATATTTAGAGCGACTATTAATTTATTCGAAGACACGAGGTATATCTGCCGGCGTTGACAGATCCCGAGAGTCTTCTCCTATTTTTATAAAACTGTTTTATTATATTCAGAACAGTTACACTATTTCTTTCATCCCATTATTTGTAGTATTCATTAGTAGTTAGTGAATTGTGACACCAGACCCTGGGGTAGTTCTAGAGTTACTTATATAATTAGTTCGTGGCTCGGTTTATTTAAGTGTTTATTATTTTATGTTTGGAATTATTCATTGAAAGTCAGTAGCTTAAGTTTATTTTATCATTGTTTATTATGTTAAATGGATAATCAAAGGTAAGTAGTTAATCGAATTCTAACATTGGCTTGCCTAGCAAGTGTGGTGTTAGGCGCAATCACGATCCCTAAGGTTGGGAATTCGGGTCGTGACACGTACAAATATACCAACAAGTCCTAAATCATAATACGGACTCGCTCGAGCCTTCGGAACGTCCGAAACAACCCTAAATCTAAACATCATACCCCAAAACCTATTGGATCAAACTTAAGAACTTTAAGTTCTTGATTCGCTTTCAATACGCCGAACCTACCTATACTACTAGGAATGACACCAAATTTTGCAAGCAAGTCATAAATGATATAACGGAACTATTCCGATCTCGGAATTCCGTTTGGACCTCGATAACACAAAAACACGTTTCAAACCTCAATTTGAACTTAAGAGAATTCTTATTTCACTATTTGGCGTCGAAACGCTCCCGGGTCATCCAAAACTCGTTCCGAACATACGCCCAAGTCCGAAATAATCATACGAACCTACCAGTTTGAATCTCGATTTCGAGGTCGTTTATCCAAAATGTTGACTGAAGTCAAACTTGGCCTTTAAGGCCAACCTTAAGAAACTAAGTGTTACTATACTATTCCAAACTCCTCCAAACCTCGAACCACCCGTCCCCGCAAGTCATAAATCAGAAAGAGCAACTACGGGAAGTCTCATTTAGGGTCACAGGGTTCTAGAATGCAAAATGACCGGTCGGGTCGTTACACCACCACCTCTCACCTCACTCTCACTCTCACTCCTCCGCCTACACACACACACACACGAACATTGAAGAACAAAAATAGGTGCAATTGACACACAGAAGGAGACGAACATGGGACGGGAACATGAGAGATAACAAAAAACCAAGAAAAACAAAAAAATAATAATAACTCTCATCTTCAATCACTACTGGTTGCCGTGGAAGTAGCGGCGTGTGCGATTCACTGATTTTTCGTCGGAATTTCAGATCCAGCCATTCTTCCTTTTTCTTATTTTACTTTTCCGACCAGTTTAGTTGAGGTGCCATTAAGGTCTTTGATCAAGCTCCGGTCCGAAGATTGATTCAAAACCCGTTTGGGATTCAAGGTCCAATTCTAAACTCTTGTTCATCCTTTAATTTTTAAATTGCGTTTTGTCCGTGTTCAACTGAAATATTTGTGTGCCTTTGGATTTTCTTTTGTGTTCAATTGAAATATTTTAATAATTCCATGTCTATTTTAAAGATGTTTGAATGTTTCTGTTGGTTTTCTTAGCTTTATGTTTGTGACGTTAGTATTTAGATCTGGCACCAATTTATGATTTAAAGGGAAAAAATAGAATTTGATTGTGTTACGGGATTTGGGCTAAATGAAATTAAAAGGTTTGGAGCTTTGATGTTTATTACTTTTTACTTGCCATATCGCTAGTAGCATGCTTAGGCCGTCAATGCAGGTGTAACGACACGACCGGTCGTTTTGCGTATTCGGACCCCGTTCCCTTAAATAAGACTTCCCGCAGCGGCTTATCGTGAATTGTGACTTGCGGGGACGGGTTGTTCGAGATTTGGAAGTGTTTAGAATAGTATCGGAACACATGGTTCCTTAAGGTTGGCTTTTAAAGCCAAGTTTGACTTCGGTCAACATTTTCAGTAAACGACCTCGGAATCGAGTTTCGACGATTCCAGTAGCTTTGTATGATTATTTCAGACTTGTACATATGTCCGGAATGGGTTTTAGATGACCCGAGAGCGTTTCGACGCCAAATAGCGAAATAGAGTTTCCTTAAGTTTGAAATTTGGTTTGGAACGTGATTTTATGTTATCGAGGTCCGAACGGAATTCTGAGATCGGAAATAGTTCCGTTAGTCATTCATGACTTTCCTGCAAAATTTGGTATCATTCTGAGTGGTATAGGTCAGTTCGGCGCATTGAAACCGAATTCAATAACTTAGAAATTCTTAAGTTTGATTCTAGGGGTTTTGAGGAGTGATTTTGAGATTTAGCATTGTTTTGGGTGTTCCGAAGGTTCGAGCAAGTCCGTATTATGATTTAGGACTTGTTGGTATAATTGCACGGGGGCTCGGGTGGGCCCAGGTGCCTCCCGGAGATCAAACGGAGCCAAAAACCAGCAGCTTCAGCTGCTGGTGCACAGGTCTGGTGTGACTGCAGGTGCGGTTGCCCAGGTCGCAGGTGCGAGACCGCCTCTGCGGTTAAGGCTCCGCAGGTGAGACCCCCAGGGGATCTGGTCCAAACCACAGGTGCGGACCTCCTTCCGCCGGCGCGGACCCGCTGGTGCGGGACTTCCTCCGCAGGTGCGGCCCCAGGCCTCCTAGGCCACTTCCACAGGTGCGACCTTTGGCTCGCAGGTGCGAGACCGCAGATGTGGTCCTCGAGCCGCAGGTGCGAGATGCAGTGATCTCATTTAATACGGGATTTGGCCATTTTTCACCATTTCTTCTCCTCCATTGGCGATTTTGAGAGCTTTCAAGAGAGTATTCGGCCTAGCTGCTAAGAGGTAAGTAATTTCCATTTAAATGTTGGTTTATTACATCAAAACTTAGGTAGATTAACATCTAATTAGTGGAAATCAAAGGGGGTTAGAGTGAAAACCTAGGGTTGATGAACTTTAGGGAATTTCACCACTTTTCTACCCTAAAATCATACAAAAATTATATATGATTGATCCTTAGGCTATGGGTGAGTGTTATCTTCGAAAATTTCCGGAATCCGAGCATGTGGGTCCGAGGGTGTATTTTGGGATTTCTTCAAGAATAGTGAATTTACTAAATAAGTAGGAGAATTTCCATACTTTCAGCATGCATTGACATATTTATATACCATTTGACTAGTTTCGAGTCCTCGGGTGTAAAGTTTAAAGTTTCATGCGCGTTCTTGACCGAGAAGTAGATTCTACGCGAGATTAGTCTCCTTTCCAACCTTGTAAGAGGGAATGGTCCCCATAGGTAAATGTAAATGATTTAATTGTCCTTATTTGCGGGAGCTACGTACGCACAAAGTGACGAGAGTCCGTGCGTAGCTACTACTCTGTTGTGTTGGGTAGAATTTAGGATTTCACAAGCATTCCTTTATGTGCCTTACCTGTATCTTTACATGTGTTCCTGATTGCATATTATCCTTGAAATTTACATGAGAATTTAGGAAGCTATTTGTAAGTTTAAGTGCTTAAATCTCTGAATTCAAGAATAATCCATGATAGATTCCTGAATTTCCTGACGAATTCTGTGTATGTCTACGAGGACCCGTGTCGTATGTATGATTCGCGAGCGGGGTAGCCCTATATTTATGTCAACCGCGTCGCATGATCAATTCGCGAGCGGGGTAATGGATTCATCCATGGTTCGTGCCGTTCGACCCTCGGCAGTGCACTTTTTTTTTCGCGTCGCTTCGGCCGTACGCTTCGGCATATTATGTGTTATGTATTTGACTGAGACTCTTGCTATTTTTAAATAAATTTTGCCACGTATAAGGGGAACTTGAGACTTTTGTGGCAATTATTGTTTGATTCATGAGAATAAATTGCAGTTTTATATAATTGATACTTCATGCCTTGCGATTTTATGACTACTTTTCCTGTCTAGCCTTATTTATTCATAGTATTGGTTATTGACCCTAGTAAGTATCACGTCTACCTCTCGTCACTACTTCTTCGATTTTAGACAGGATACTCACTGGGTACATATTAGTATATATGTACTCATGCTACACTTCTATACTTAATTGTATAGGTTCTGAGGCTGTTGCACCTGGTCACTATTCCAGTGTCCGTCACTGAGAGATCCGTCTGGATTAGATTACACGGTGAGCTGCTCTTCCTGGCGTTCCTCAGCAGCACTGTGGAGTTTCCATTATTGTTGGATATTCTGTCTATCCTTCCATACAGTTGTACATCTATTTTATTTATTTTGTATATTCCACTAGTCGCCTGTGGACTTGTGACACTAGGTCTTGGCACACGCAGTTGATTCACTAATATTATGCTACTCTTTTTTATGCTGGCAATTGATTTTTGAGTTACATTAAATCACTTTGCCACACTTCCTCACTTTCATTTAAGGACTGCTTAAATTAAAATTGGACAAGTAATTGAACATCTCATTAATTTAAGTAATTTCGTTAGCAAACTAGTGTTGGCTTGCCTGACTCCGGTGTTGGGCGCCATCACGACCTGAATAGGAATTTGGGTTGTGACAGCAGGGTAGGCAAACTTTTAGGACGTCATCACTTTATAACTTTTAGTTTTGTTTACTGTTTTTCTTTTATGTGTTACTGCTTTATAACTGTCATAACTTGCATAATCCTGGGTCTTCTTTCTGCAACAAGTCTCAGAGTACGCGTCGCGTACACGAACTCTTTGTTGAGTCACCCTTACTTTAGGAGGGAGGTCGGAGTGGGTGGAAAGATTGAGCAGCCACCATCGACCATACGCTTCCCCGCATCGCCTTGTTAGCTAACACCAAACGTAGGTCAACCTCTAGGTCATCTTTATTTGCATCATATCATTATGACCTGGAAGGGCCCGGTCCTAGGTGTCGTGTTCTTTGTAGGAAACTTGTCCTAATTGCATCAAATGGGCTCGCTGGCCCAAATGGAAATTCAATCATCCATGTGTGCTACATGTTGCATCTTTGAGGGTAGAAAGGTCATTTGGCGGACTGATGTTTGGGAAAGAAGGGTAAAAAATGAAGCAAGTAAGGCTTAGTTATATTTATATTTCACAACTTTAAAAAAAAAAAAAAAAAAAATTTAAAATAAAAAATCCAAAAGAATTTGCACTTTCCCATCATTTTTCAAAAAAAACAAGAAAAATAAAATCCAAAAAAAGATTTTACATGTTTCATCATTTTTCAAAAAACACAAAAATATGTTTTTTCCAAATTAGTGCTTTTTTAAATTCTCTTCTGTATCCAATCTTCCCGAACTACGCATACCAGATTCTCGTCTTTCGGGGCGAAATACGTAGGCAACTCACATAGGGTCCGGTCTTCTTAGCGAGTCCTAGGTTCTTGACTTCGGGGGGTCGTAGCCAAATCTTGCATATTTAGCCACTTTTGGCCACATCGGCCTTTTTTTCAAAATAAAGCTATTTTCTCTAAGTGTCTTATTAACATATGTTTTAGAGCACTAAGTCTGCAACAAGGTGTCCTCTCATCTTTAAGGTCCATTTTATTGAATTTGCATGTTTAGCCATTTTTGGCCAAATTGGTCATTCTTGCAAAATGTGGTCATTTTCGCAAAGTAGTTCATTGACGCATGTATTAGAATCCTGAGTTTGCAATGGAGTATCCCACTACCTTAAGGCCCGTCCTTTTTGAGTTTGCATCGTTAGCCACTTTTGGCTAGGGGTGGGCATAAAATCCGAAAAACCGAATTCCGAACCGAACCGAATTAATTCGGTATTTCGATTTCGGTTTTTTCGGTATTTTGGTCTAATTCAGTATTAAATTTTCGGTATTTCGGTTCGGTTTTCGGTATTACAATTTTAAAACTTTGGTATATCGAATATACTGAATATACTAATATTTTAAGGATATTTATTTTGGACCCTACCTATATCTACCCACCCAGTGCCCAGCCGGCCAGCCCAATTTAATTCTCATTCCCGTCGCCCCCCAAGCCCAACTGCACAAGCCCAGTACTCTTAGTCTTAGGCTACTAGGTTAGGCCATTTTAATTTTTAGCAATTAGCAAATTAGGTTGAACCAACGACTCTCTGATCTTCAGTTCTTCTTTTTCACCCACGCCGCAATCATTTCCCTGAAGGAGCCAAACCACCAGAGAACACAAATAAGTAAGTAAACACTATCTCGACATGCTTGTGCTTTCTACATTCTACAGGAAATTTTTAAATCCATTTTGTCCCCTCATATCCACTGCAAATCCCAATCAAAACGAAATAATCAGAATTACCATAAACGTGATTAAATTAAAGGGATACCTTTGTTTATCCTATATACCATAAAGTCCCTTCATTGTTATGCTATTTCACATTGGGTTAGAACCAGGCAATCAAATGTATGGCATGTGACAAAAATAGATGAAACCAATTCTTCGTATATAAATACACAAATCCATTTATGTTGTTCTCTTTGTCATCTCAATTCTTGAAACATAATATTCTTATTCTAATTCCAATTATCCCCTTTTCTTTCTTTGTGTATATAATGGCATAAACTGGAAGTTGAAAGTCTAGTATGGACTTAGTGGTTTTATATAAACATATATGAAATGGAACAGATCGAATTGTTTCCATATTGAATTTGTAAATCAGCTACTTGTGTCTCTATCTCTCCGGTTAATTCAAAGGATTGAGCAATAACTTAAAAATATCACTAACTAGAAGAATACATGCTAGTAAAAATCTCAATTATGCGTTGTAATATGTTGGTATATCAATTTGTACATTTCCATATGTCCTTCTACTTCAAATTTATTTACAAGTATATTTATATGTTTTATGTTTTTTGATATGTAAAGTTAATGTACTTCTGGTTCAGCAACATATGATAAAGTTTCCCCTCATGGCAGTGTGGCACTACGTTTGGATTTGGCAGCATTTTAATTTTCGTTTGGTATACACATAACACAATTGAATAATTCATAAACCGAATACTTTACCGAAACCGTACCGATCCAAAATAATAAATACCGAACCGTACCGAAATAATTTGGTACGGTATTTGGTATATACAATTGATAAACCGAATACCGAAATTCCGAACCGAAATTCTTAAATACCAAACCGAAATACCGAACGCCCACCCCTATTTTGGCCATATAGGCCATTTTTGCAAAATGGGTCATTTCCGCAAATTAATTTTGAGCCATGATTATTGGGAGTCTGAATCCATATAAGCCTTAGTGAGGTATTTTCCATGTCTTAGAGGTCAATCTTGTTGAGTTTGCACTCCTAGCCACCCTTGACCACATAGGTCCTTTTGCAAAAAATATCCCAATTGACGGGACCAATGTGTATAGGATTTTTTTGCTCGTACTCAGTCAAATTCTAGTATAGTTTATGATATCGTCCCCCGGAGATTGGTAAATCTAGGCTACATACTTTTAATATTTTTATTACAATTTGAGAGAACGGAATTGGTGAAAGGTGAGTTTTAAAACTTGTTAATTAATTAAAGCAAAATAAATACTTTTTGAAAGATTTATAATTTAAAAAGAGTTGGGAATCGTTGAATTAACTTGATAATATTATTACAATAAAATCTCAATGTCACGACCCGAAATCCCACCTTCAGGTCGTGATGGCGTCTAACATTGAACCCGCTAGACAAGCCAACGTTTTTGGTTAAATTTACAATTTTCTTTATTTACGACATTTAAAAGAACAACGATAAACATGAATAAACGAATAAGAATGCGGACGCTAAGAATTCATCAACTTAATATAATAAATGTTACAAAATTTCCGTACATAAACCCCCAAAACTGGTTTCACAATTTCACGGACAGTCTAAGATTGCTAAAAACATGAGTCTGAAATAAAGAATGGTATTGTCTAGAAATACAAGATAAGAAAGAAGAAAAGAAATAGATGGTGACGCCAAGGCCTGCGGACGCCTGCAGGACTACCTCGGTGTCTCCGTGGACTGAAGGATACTCCCTCGCTCAATGTCCACTAGGTCTGGCACTGTAATCCGCACAGCATAAAGAAGTGCAAGTGTAGCATCAGTACAGCCGACCCCATGTACTGAGTAAGTGCTGAGCCTAACCTCGGTGAAGTAGTGACGAGGCTAGGAGACGAAAAATAATGAATACCTGTGCAGTACAAATAATATAATAAAGAAGTAATGACGAGAAATAAACAGTTAAACACAAAAACGGGGTTTAAATGCTAGGGAAAAGGGGCAATAACTCACTGAATTCGCAGAACAAAGTAGCAACTGAAATGTATAAATAACTGCAGGAATTAATAAAACTGAATAAATAAGTAAACAAAAACGGCACGGCATGTCCCCTCGTGATATAACCTCACATGACACTCGGCACAGAATGTCCCCTCGTGCATGAATAGATAGTCACTCGGCACGGAATGTCCCCTCGTGCATAACCTCACAATCACTCGGCACGGAATGTCCCCTCGTGCATAAATAAATAATCACTCGGCACGGAATGTCCCCTCATGCATAAATAAAAAATCACTCGGCACAGAATGTCCCCTCGTGTATAACCTCACAATCACTCGGCACGGAATGTCCCCTCGTGCATATATAATAACACTCGGCACGGAATGTCCCCTCGTGCATAACCTCACAATCACTCGGCACGGAATGTCCCCTCGTGCATATATAATAACACTCGGCACGGAATGTCCCCTCGTGCATAACCTCACAATCACTCGGCACGGAATGTCCCCTCGTGCATAACCTCACAATCACTCGGCACGGAATGTCCCCTCGTGCATAAATAAATAATCACTCGGCACGGAATGTCCCCTCATGCATAAATAAACAATCACTCGGCACAGAATGTCCCCTCGTGTATAACCTCACAATCACTCGGCATGGAATGTCCCCTCGTGCATAACATATATTAAAGCAACAATTTGACAGGAAAATTCAACAATAAGAAACATCAAATGCACAGAAATATTCAGCAAGAATTCTATCGTTCCGGCAAGGGACTCAGCTATAACCAATCTCACTCAGAGGTATAAATCAACAAATAATCCTCAACCAAACGAATAATCAATAACATTTCAACATCATGAATTACCCTCACTGTATAACTTCCCGAATAACAATTAATTAATATCACAGAGAATATCAAAGAACACTACATAAGTCATCAAGTTCGACTCACGGGCATGCTTGACCACAACATATAGGTACTCGTCACCTCACCTATACGTTGGACATGGAATAACACAAAGCAATTAAGACTCTATGCATATTCCCTCAAGCTAAGGTTAGGCCAAACACTTACCTCGGCTCCAAGAATGCAAATCAAGCCTCTAGCACCGCCTTTCCTCTCGAACTCGACTCCGAAACAATCGTATCTAGACATAATTGACTCAATAACATCAATAATTACTCAACAATTCAATTCCAAAGCCTAATTATAGATTTCCCAACATTCTTTTGAAAATTCAAAAATTCGACCCCGGGTCCGCTTGGTCCAATCACGAGGTTTGGATAAAAACCCGATCACCCATTCCCCCACGAGCTCGAATATACAAATTGTTTTGAAATCCGACCCCAAAACGAGGTCAAATTCTCAAATATTCAAAAAGCCCTAACTCTACCCAATATCCCAATTTCTACCATTTAATCCCATGATTTTAGGCCTAGAATCTAATAATCGTTGATGAAAATGGAAGAAAATGAAGTTAGGATTACTTACCTATGAAGCTTTGGTGGAAGAGATACTCCAAAATCGCCTAGGAGGGTTGGGGAAGAAGAAGTTTGAGAAAAAATGGGTTAAATCCCGTATGAATTTTGTTTTGGGTATAAAAAAAATAACTGGGCAAAAATTTACTTTGTGCGTACGCAGCACATGCTCTGCGTTCGCACAGTGTTCCCTAATATACCCTCCGCGATCGTGCCCTATCAGGTGCGTTCGCACTAGCCTAGCACTCCCCA
>ML276257.1:0-69074 GCA_005239495.1 Nicotiana undulata | reverse complement strand
CGATTTTTAGATTTAAACAAGTATGGATCAAATCCTAGCCTAGGTAATCAGTTTTAGGAACAATAAGAAGAGGAGAAATACCAGGTTAAGTGGGAACAATTTTGACTGGATTCCGGCGACTGACCGGAGCTTGGCCGGACTCCGGCGAACTTCGAAATGGGCCGAAAATGATACTAATCAATTGTTCGTGCGGAGTACAATTGATTGGTATAAGTTTCGACTCAAATCGAGTCTTGTAGCAAAAACACTCGGATTCCGAATTCTAGATTCGAAATTAGAGGAGATTGGTTGGGTTTTTGAGGGGATGGATAATGGAACGGGGTTGAGGAGGCTATGGGGATTGTTTGGTTAAAAAATGAGGTCGATTGGAGAATCTCCGCCGCCGGAGGCGATTTTCGGCCGACGGAGTTGGGGCGGGGGCGGCAGGTTTAAGGCGGTCCGGCAGTGGTCCGCTGGTCTCTTAGAGAGAGGGGGAAGAGAGATGAAGAGGGGGGGTTTAGACTTTGAGTCTGGGGGGTATGGGGTAAGGTTTGGACATATATATACTTAAACAATGACTAGTTCCCAGCCGTTGGATCTGGGAAGATCAACGGCTAGGATCCGCTTGATTACCAAACGACGTCGTTTTGAAGCTTGGGGGTCAGGCTGGGTTTGGTTAGACTTGGGCTTGGGTCACTTGAAATGAGAAATGAGTTCTGGGCCTGGGTAGATTTAGCCCAGGTCCGTTTGGCTTATTTTTAATTAAATGATTCTCCTTAATTAATTAAACTAACTTAAAATTAAACTAAATGCAACAATTAGTTTTACTTCTAGTCCGTGTTCAATTAACTAATTAAGAGTCATATTGTTTTAATTACCCCTAATCAATTAAAGGCCAAATTTCACAATTTCGTTAAAAAGAAATAATTAAATCAAGAAATTAACATTAACACACTTTATATCAAACAATTATATTTATTTAAGTGATAACTAAGGTTACGTGCTTAATCATGCCATTTTAAATTATTTATGGATTTAAATGACGGATTATGGCTACGCAATGTGAAAACAAATTCGCAAATAGCATTAAAATTCAACAAAAATCCGTAAAACTAATTAATTTAGTGAGATTTTGTAGGATTATACGATAGGTAAAAATCACGTGCTCACACGTGTCATATTTGATAATCAACTATCACTGCCTCTTGTGCTTTCTGCTTGCAATCACGCCCAATTTCTCGACAAAGGTACATTTGATTATTTATGTGGACTTGATCATGCTAAGCTTATCTTATCCTTGCATCAATTTACCACACTCCTTAGAGTTGCAAGAAATTGTGCTATTTGTTCTGCTTCGAGCGATTTGGGTCCGATAAATTAATAATATCAACCTTGTGGAATTCTTGCATTACACCCTTTCAAACTTCATATGCGAAATACTATTGGCGTATATAATTGGGTGGACACAAACTGTGTAGGTGAAAGTGTTCTCATAAAAATTGTTATGGGTGGTTATTATGCTAAGTATTCCATTACTGTTGGAATTCTAAGGAAACTTGATGATTCAAGGTGGAACTGTGCTTACCAATACATCCAAATACTCACTACATGTGGTTCTTGATGCAAAGTTACATTTCGATTGATGTCCTCCCACATGGGGAAATCCAACAAGCAATTGTAGAGATTTACAACAAGGACCCTTCATTTATAAGGTCATGTGAATGGAGCAAAGCAAGTGAACTCAATCTTGTTTTAGATAAACTTGTTAGTCTCAAAATCATTAACGTAATGACCGGAGTTCTAATCGGGGATGGTTGGCTATTGCTTGTGGATATGATTATATCTAAGAATATAGAACAAGCTGGTCAAACTGAGCAGAAAACAAATATGCAAACTGCACAAATCTATCAAGAAAACATTACACAACAAAGGATGTTTTTGTCCATTCTTGAGATGACTTTCCAATACCATTCAGAGACAAGTTAATATTGTTCGTACAGGGTTCTTTTGAAGATGCCAACTCCAAATTTCTTATGATACCGTGCACCATCCCAGATTGTGAGGGAGATAAAGAAAATCTTCATGTTGCTACAGTTAAGGAAGCTAAAAAATTCTATTCCTATCCTGGAGTTGATGGTTTGACAATCTATTTGTTTGACCCTTGCAAAGAATTTGCCTACATTTCTTGGGATGAGGCCACCAAGGTTAAAGGGAAGGTTGCAATTGGAGTTGTCTGCTATCCATTACAAGAGCATGAATGAGCTCTTGATCCCTATTTGACTCTTCATAAGTTCACCACTATGACACCAATGTTGCTCTACTTGAACCTTGAGGACAAGGTTCTTATTGAGGATGAGGGTAATGTCTTGATGGATGAGAAATTTGGGCTCAACGAGGTTATTGGGTTGTCTGAAGATGCAAGAATTGGGCCAACTAGAAGAAGCAGAAGAACTATACTATTACCACAAAGGCTTTTGGGTGTTTATGGCCCGGGTTGATGGGTCGGGAACATTGTAATGAATAGTTAAATAGGAGAATAGTAGTAGTAGTATAGTTAGGTTGAATATTGTAGAAACTTCCCTCTCTCTCCCACTCTATTTGCCTATGTGACTATGTCTTTCCTCCTACTTTTTTTCGGTTCCTATCCTAATATGGTTAATGTCAATCATGTGGTTTACTATTTCCATGTACTTAGTGTTGCTATTAATCAACATTAATTGTTGTTTGAGAGTTCATAACACACACATATTTTTTCTTTTATGTTTTTGATATATGCTAATAAGAAACGCAATTCAACTAAGTTATACTTTATATATGTGTGTGCGATGTAATCAAATATATAAAATTAATTATCATACGCATATGCAAGAGATATTTAATATATTCCATCTCATTTAAGCTTACCAATATCAATAAATTCATTCTTGTAATCGGAAAAAATCACTTATTTTGAAAATTAAGAAAATGCCAAAAAATTACTTATTTTGGACCAGAGGGAATATAAATTTACTAAGGGGTCGTTTGGTTGGAAAGATGTTATCCCGGGGTTAGTTCTCTATAGGAATAAAAATTACTATAATCCCGAGATAATTAATTATATTGTAATTTTATCCCAACCAAATATGAAATAAACTCGTGTTAAATTAGTGTCGAAATTAATTATTCCTTGTGAGTAGTACCAAACTAAGGCCTAAATTGTTGTAATCGCGCAGGCAACATCAGTAGTAAAATAAATAAAATGATGACAACAATCTCAACAATTCTTTTTTTTCTGCGAAATAGAATCAGAGGTGCGAGTAAATGGGGAGCGATAAGAAGACGACGGAAGAGAAGAGGAAGCATAAGAGAAAATCGCCTTCTTCTCCACGAGGTTTTTCCTTTCTAGTGTCTTTCAAAAGCTGCGAAGAGATAATTTTTGAATATATATATATGGGCTTATACGTATTTGTGTCTGCTTAAACAGATGAAGTGAAAAGCAAACGCCAGAATATCAAAGGGGATGAAGAGCGAAGCAAAGAAAAGAAGGACAAATCCAAGAAGGAGAAGCACAAATCCCATAAATCCAAACGCCATTCTAGTGAAGGTACTTGCACAACTTTTATTTTTTGTTTTAATTTTTTGTATATAAGTTCTGTTCAGTATTTTACAAAATAAGCTGAGAATTTTCTGATTTTACTACGAAAATTTAGGGATTTTTTTCTTTTATCGGGCCTCAGAAGGGTTCGCTTAGTTCCGTAAAACGTTTGCGATTTAGAATTTGATGTTGTTGCTGTTAGGGTTTGCTGCACTGATTAGTATAATGAGTTTGAAAAGGGAAAGCAAGTGTTATGCTGCTCAGCAATCCTTTTGCTTTGTTTTCCAATTCAATTGATAGTTACGTGTAGGTTATGTGATCTGCCATTTATTAAGCAACTAAACAATAAATTAGGGCTGCACACAAACACATATTTTTGGGGTGCAACAAGAGTGATGTGCGACATGNTTCGGGAGACGGTTGAGTCTCCCTGTTTTTTGTTCCATTCTCAAGTCCCTGAACTTATGAAGTCTTGTTTCGGTAGTGGACCAATTCGTTAACATACCGCCAAGCCATTTTTTATTAACATAATGACACCGGGCCCTTATTGCAGCCCACTCTACTGAATCAGCTGCTTTGTTTTTGGTACCAACAATTAAGAATTGTTTTCCCCTACTTGCTGCGTCAAAAACTAAATCACAAGCTTCTGATAAAAAACGAGCAGTTCCAGGACTTCGATACATTTAGAAATTAGGTAGAAGAACAAAGTTTTTAGCATTAGGATTTCACACTTGTACAGGTCCCTTTCAATACCACGGAAGCCCCAGCTACCGCTATCCTTGGGAAACCATTTATTGTGGAAATTCCGTTTTCTCTACGATTAATATCTTCTTTCGAAGGCAAAAAGATTTTTAAATCTCATAATTTACGATCAATTCATTCAACATTTCCTTTTTTAGAGAACAATTTTTCACCGTACTTTCGGTGCGACCACTAAAGAATTGCTTATACACTAAACAACTGTTTATATGCGTTTACTAAAAAACTTACTTTCATTCATTATCATTAGTCCATCGTGAAACTAAGAAAGAGAGATGTGCCTAAGGCTCTCTGGTAGCAATCCGGTCTCCAGTCGATGTTACTATTTAAACGAGAATGCCACTTGACCACTGCGATCGATTATAAAAGAAAAAGAAGAAAAATGATGGGTACGTATGTGCAAATAGTTAGAACACCATTTGCCTTTGGAAATGAGGGGTGCTTGCTAGTGGCTAAGCCTTCTTCTTTGAAATGGAGTTCTCTGTTCAGATCATCCATTTACAATGGTGTGATTTACTGAACTCCAAGATCTTAGAGTGCAATTCATGTACGGATGTGAGTCAAAGCTAGGATATCTCATTCTAATAATTGCAAAGGTCTTCGATTGCTGTGCACATTTTGTTCAAATAAAATTAGGGTTCCCTTGGGTTCTTTCAACTCTTTATATAGTGATGGAGTAACTAATAGTCTTTGAGATAGAGTTGTGACTTGTCAGTGATGATCTGTTAGAGTTGGCAGTCTTTTACAATGAAAACAAAGGATCAAAGGCTGGATCGCTGATTCTATGTCATGTTACTAACCTTTGTTCTTGGTATTATTAGGTTTCACTCCATTATTTTGTGTGACTCATGGTGACATCTTGTTGGTAGCTTTATAGATTTACACCGCTATAGTTTTTTTTTTCCGATGAACTGGGAATTTATTCATTAGAAATTACTCACTACTACAGTTTTGGTCCTGTGGGTCATCACATATACCACTATAGTTATTTTGTATGATTATTATAGCAAGTGGTCGTTTCTGATATTTTAAATATTGTATGTTTATACATAGGGAGATGTGTGCACTTAAGTTAAATGGTTTCCCTGTATGTTACTGGTTTGGTGCTAGAAGATATGTTAGACATGCTGACTCACTGATATTGCTTCAGAGAAGAAGTCAGGGGAAAAGCACAAAACCAAGAGCCACAAACATAAGGATAAATCGGTGAGTGCTTCTTGTTTAATACCTACATTTATTTTGCTTCAAAATAACATTCTCAAGCTTATCATTTTACTCTGTATCATATCTCGTGGAAGGAAAATTGTTATCTGCTTGCGTAGTTATTATTCTTCGCATTAATTCGTTGCTGTATGTAGGTAGCATTAGTTTAAGTTGGTATTGAATCTGTTGAATATAATAGGTTGCTCGTCTTTTCCGGTTTTGGCCGGAACTGAGAGTTAGATATTGCTTTCTTGTGGTATGACCTTTCAGCTATATATGTTAATTCTTGTAGAGAGTCTTCAATACATATGTTGCTGGCTGGTGCTTAGAAATAAGTCTGTAAACTTGGAAAAATACTGGAGTTCCATTTTCTTCAGTTGTGATATCTGAAATACTTGAAAAGTTGTTGAGACTGTAGCAGTAGCAGTCACAGTAACTGTTTTCGCCTATGTTCTTTCTCATGACATCCTTTATTATGAAAATAAGTAGGACATCCATTTTCACTCAGGTTCTATTCCTCATCTTTGATTTTTAATTTATTTTGCTTTTTACCTTCTTTCTCAGATAAACAAGTTTGAAGAGTTATCAAAAGATGATTATTTCTCTAAGAACAATGAATTTGCTACTTGGCTGAAAGATAAGAAGAATTTGTTCTTCTCAGATCTTTCGTCTGAGACTGCACGCGATTTATTCTCTGACTTTGTCATACAATGGAACAAGGGAAAGCTTGACAGCCAATACTATGAGGGAATTGCAACCGGGCCTCGGTCATCCCACGCTTGGAATATCAAGAAGTAATAGAATTCCATGTTTCTTCTCTTTAAGGAGCAGTTGTATTGTGTTTTTCCCAGTTGTCAGATGGTTATGTCTTAGGCTTCTGTATTTTTGTGTGTTCTTTTTTCAGCAGAACATGCATAGCCTTGTGAAGTTACTTTCTTGAATGCCTGGTAAAATCACCCTATCTGTTATTTGTCAAGGCCTTCGGGTGCTGAGACGGACAGTAGTACTTATGATTCACGTCAACTCAATAGTTTCTTTTCATACTTTCTATATGTATTAAAAACTTTATTAAATATCTTTAAATATTAAACTATAATTCAATTATTATCGTACATTAACTTGCGGTTATTGCATGAACTCATAAATTTTAATTTTTAAATAAGCTTCTGTATGAGTGCCTATTTGGCAACCCAAAACACTGTGCAGTAAAACAACAATCCAGTAAAATTTTACAAGTGGGGTCTGGGGAGGGTAGAGTGTAGGCAGACATTCTCCCTATCCCAGAGGGATAGAGAGGCCGTTTCCGAAACACTCCCAAAACACTATACAATGATATATTCAAAAAAATGTTCTAGCTTGGAGATGGTACTTTGCCCCAGCGTGTGATATATACTATATAAATTATGTGGCTCAATTTTTTGATTAGGAATTTAGTGAAGGAAATTTTACCTCCTATAGCAAAGGTATACACCCTATTTACTATAAATCAAAATCATTTCAAAATATTATTTTCTACAACTACTTTTTATATGTCATAGCAAAATAAGTATTTATGGTATATACTACCACCGAGGCATGAAATAAGATATGAAGTGTGCTATTTATGTTTTTCCTCTCTCTTAGACAATTAGACATACCTATTTCTAAGGTGATTACTGTTACTGTATTCATAAATGCTTGAGGCGAATACATGTGAATACAGGTGGACTGCCTTGATTTTAGGTGCTTTTTAATGGTGTACAGCTAAACTACCATGATTTTAGGCGCTTTTTATTGATGTACGCATGAATACAACAGCGCGAATACATGTGAATACATGCGCGTACAGCTAGACTGCCCTGATTTTGGGCCTTTTTTTACTGCTGCATTCATGAATACAGCAGCGCGAATACATGCGCGTACAACTGGACTGTCCTGATTTTAGGCGCTTTATGTTGTTGTATTCATGAATGCATCATACATGTCGCGAATACATGTGAATACATGCGCATACAGCTGGACTACCCTGATTTCTAGGGCCTTTTGTTATTGTATTCATAAATACAACAATACGAATACAGGGAATACACTACCGTAATAACTGAATAGTAGCTATAAAAAGTAATTATGTATATAGTAGCTATAAAAAATTAATAGCGACTACGCGAATGATGAGACAAAGATACCCAACTGGGCACACTTTAAACAGTACTCTCGCTGTTTTGATTTTTCATTTTTTCTTTCACTAATAATTCTCCACATTTTGGTGAAAAAATAGAAATGAAGCTATAAACGAGCTAAAATACCAAACTAATAAACCATGCAAGCCAAAATAAACAACCAGCAAACAATTTTCTCCAAATACAACCATAATGAAAAATCATTGGCCTTAGAACCAAAGACGAAGATAGACAATAAACAAAGCTCAAAATACACACAACATGGTAATAACCGGAAGTTATACAAATATAGCTAGGCTTGATTAATTGAATGACCAACACTTAATTTCAACTTACTATGGAAATGGAAGAGTTAAATTATAATTAATGCTTTAGCAATGGGGAGGATTAGGGAGTTTGCATTTCTGAGGGAGTTGCATTGCAAGTGTTGGATCAACTCCTAAAGAAGGCAACCACTGAGAATTCATATAAGAGCAAAGGCATCCCCAGTCTGCATGTGCCAGCGCGCTGCAGCACTTGGCTGTGGGCGCCGACGGGTTCGGGCGTGTTACTGATGGTTTACATGACATTAAACCTTCTCCTGATACATTACATATTCCTTGTGCCCTCGACACTTCTATGCTAAAACTGCTCAACAATATGGCAACCAAAGCCAATGCCACAGGCTTTTTGGCCAAGTAATAATGCTCCATCTCTATATAGTTCCCTTTCTTTCTTTCTGAATTTCTTTCAATCTGTGAGTGTATGTAGAGAAACAGCATGACATAAAGGATTTATATAGGGAACAATGTGTGTGTATGATTGGGTATGGGTTTATGGGCATGGGTAGGGACGGATCCAGCTTGCCCGTATCGTGTTCATGTGAACCATAATTTTTGACAAGAATATGAATTTTACTGCTTTATTCTGGGATTACTATTTCATCCTTTTAACAGGTATAAGTTATCTCGATACTATATTTAATATTGTGATAATTTATCCCAGGATTAATAACCAAACAAGGGAGAAGGCGATATTAAATTTGTATTCCGGTATTATTTTTGTTTATCTAACGTACCAAACGACTCATAAAATCTAAATCATGAATTCGTCTCCTGCATGGATAGTGTAGCTACTGGGAATCCGTGAAAGTTCATTGGATTTACTTTCTGGCGAAACTGTGGTGTCACGGACTTTGCTTTTTATGTGTAGTCAAGTGGAGATTCTCACTATATATATATCAGTGCATTGACCATTTGATCCTTGTATATTGATCTTTACTGTTCACTCGTTTTCAAGTACTAGTGTCTTTGTCCAGTTTAACTTATTCGTCTCATATTTCCAGCCTATTTATTTTCAAGAATCACACAGCCTTCTTCTTATTCATTTCTGTTTTTTTCCCTTATTATTAAGCTCCGTTTCAATTTATATGACACATTTTGCTTATAAATATTTAATTTAACTCATCTTTGAAGTTAATTTGGATTAGTTTAATTTGGTATTTTAAAATTAAATAAATATTTAAACTATAAGTTACAATTTTTCTCACGTCAATATATATAATAAAATACATGCTAAAATGTTGTCAAACTTCACACTTTGTGAAACTCGAGAAATAGAATGTGCCACAGAGGAAATATTATTTTTCGCAAAAACATCGATAGCCGCTATGTTATAATTTCAAGTATAGGCAGTTCACTTTGCAGGGCCACAGACCCACAGTATGGGTTAGGAGTTCACTCGAACCTAGTAGCTTTTGTTCAAATTATATATTTATCGTTTAAAAGTCATTAATTATATACAAATATTTATTTATAACCCAGTAATTTAAAGAGCAATTTATGCAAAATAAGCTTAAAATGATTACCTTTTCCTATCCATTTGAAAACTATTTACAATATATACCTACCCAATTAAAATTAATTAACCCTATCTCCCACCATGACCCATTTGGGCTTAGCTTAGCTTGATACGACTTTAGTAGCTTAGTTTGACTTCATTTGGTTGGTGGTAAATGGATATTGAAAAAAATGGGTAGGAGGCAGACCACACGGGTTGATATTTGTAAAAGATTCCCTAACTTAACAGAAATAATATTTCGAGCCCATAAGCTTAAAATTCTAACTTTGTCCCGGACTTGAGGAGTCTTCGTGGTAATTGACTTGATTCGACTCTTTAACTGATATTCGATTGTCACAAGATAAATGAATATAAAGCTAGCTATGACGTAAAAACAGATAGGATTGGAGCGCCTTTTGAAAACTTAAAAAGTAGAAATATTTTTATGGATTCAGCTTACTGAAGAATGCGACTTTCAAATGTTCTGGTGAGTCCCGTTAATTTGTTGTTTGTGCATTTATTCCAAAATCAGATAGATATGAACAATAAAAAATGAATAGCACTGCATGAAAAGCCTGTCAACAAGAAGTTAATGCTGCACTATATGCAGCACTGAAGTAAAAACCAGTTACAACAATTTTTGAAATCAAAGAAATCTTTTTGTTAGATGTCAAAGGAAGTACTACATATATTTATTTAAGATAACTAGTTTTTTGACACGCACGTTGCGCGTTTACCCAGAAATGCGTCGACCACATTGCTCACAACAGTATCTCAGGCATTCAAAAAAATAACTTGAAAAAGGCAAACTTGAATGTCGCGCGAGCCTTCACATCTCTAAGAAGGTGAAACAATATATATAACATGAGTATCACCGTAGGTATGACAACATGGAATTATACCTGCAAACATTTTTGTCGCAGAAATATCATTGCAAATAAAGTGAGCCAATTTAATTAGAGTTGTTTGGATGCCTATATTTATGGTGATATACACGTATGATAACTTTAAAAGACTAATATAAAAAATTCAGAGCATTTAGAAACATATAGTATAACAAATCTTATAAAAATCTAATTAGAATTGTTTTATCAATTCCAACATTAAATATTTAATATACATTTTATACATAAAATATTGAAGAAATGAATTAGTTATTTTTTGACGAATTAATCAATTAAATTTTATATTCCAAGTTAGAGTAACTAATTAAGAAAATCTTCTTCCACCCTTGGGCTTCTTTTCCCGTTCATGATAACATCTCTCCTCTTCTCCTGAGGTGGCTCTCGAATGTCTACTTCTTTGCGACAAGCTTTTGTGCCTTAGTATAGTCATGAACACTCTATAGGGACAAATTTAGAAAATAAAATAAGTAATTTAAGAACAAATAATTGTCTTAATGCAAACTAATTGAGTCTACGAAAGTTTAACCTTGAACAAAATTGAACCGATAATGATATAGAAACCTAAATAAATCTCTGTATGAGTCAAGTTATGCATACCAGATAACCTGAATTTTCACATCCTTGGGCGCCTTTGATGGTTGATTGCTCTTAAATATGTACTTGATCCAATCACCTTATCAATCTCTAACATGATAATTTTAATACTCAAATATGATCTCAAACTCCTCCTCGTCTCGTCTCTTGATCTCTCTCCAATATGTAATGCAACAATATTGTCACAACCAATAGATTTTCCTTCTCTTTAAGGTCAAGAAGGCATGTATATCTATGCACTCACAACTAAACCTTTCTGCCGTGCGATAAGTTTTTTTATGGACAATAGCACATGATCAACCCTAAGAAGTCAAACTGTATAAAAAATGTAATAAATTTCATCCTTATATGTTCCTAACAAATCACCCTAGACAAATGAAAAGTCATATTTCCATGTACTTGTTGATCTCAATTTAAATGACCAAATTCATTTCTCAATTCACACGTTTCATATAGTCATAATGTATCATTTAATAGGAAGCCAATTGAATAGCCAACTTTATTTTGTGTAATCTACCAAAACGTAATATTTCAAATAAAATATTTAATGGCAAGTAATTTAACTTTTAGGCGGAGGATAATTTAGTCATTCAACTATTGAAGAATAATGTAGTAAATTAACTTTACCTAAAGAGGTTCACGTGTATCCCTTATTAATGAGTACAAATCTTATATAAACCACAAAATATTATATTAAGATGCACTATATACTATTGCTGCTAAATTGGATGTATCAATTTAAGCCTGGAAACAGAATTTAAGAGTTCAAAATGTTCACTAATTAATATCATAGGCTTGAATATGCGCATGAGTCATCAATTCGTTTTGTTTCTGAGTTTTAGGAGTCTAATGGTAGAAAATATATATCTAAGTGCGAAGAGGACACCATCTGCCCGTAGTTTGATATACCCATAAATGTTTCACATTACGAAGATATAGTGGGCGTTTGGACGTAAGAATTGTAAAATTTTAGGAAAAAACGGAAAAAATTAAAGTGGAAATGGTATTTGAAAATTAGAGTTGTGTTTGGACATGAATATAATTTTTTACTGTCTTTTAAATTTTTATGAATAATCTGAAGTGAATTTTGAAAAATAATTTTTCGGAGTTTTTTAAATTTCCGAAATTCATCTTCCAAAAAAAATCGAAAATTTCATGACCAAATATTGATTTCGAAAAAAAGAAATCTTTTTATGGCCAAACGGGCCCTTAGACTTATCATCTAGAGTTGTATATTAAATGATATTCTTAAATCTTAATCATTTCCATTTTTTTTTCTTTACACTAGGGATTTAAATACAACGCATACATTGAAATCAAATATTTTATAAAAGCCATACATTATAGAGAGATAAGAAAAATCAGGGGTCCAAGGACAATGGGATGATAATGTGGATTGAGTAGACACAAGGTTTATGCCGTTGAATGACCGTAAAGGCATACCTTAACCGCATGTGTTGTCGTGCTTATCTTGCTTGAATTGTATGAAAAATGTTGAAGACGGAGCGGAGTATAAATAAGAGTTTTATGGAAGATCATCTTTTAAAGAGAGAAGTCGAAGAAATCATGCCTTTAATATTCACACCGTGGGGTCTGGGGAGTGTAGTGTGTAGGCAGACATTACCCCTACCTTGTGAGGATAGGGAGGTTGTTTCCAATAGACCCTCGGCTTAGGAAAGCATAAGCACCACATTAATAAAAATATAGATAAGAAGGGACAGTACCAAGAAGCCATGTCAAAGCAGAATAAAAACAACCAGATAGTAAGGTGATCAACAATGAAAGAAAACAACGGTTTGTCATAAAAACCTACTACCAACAGAAAGCGAGACATCATGCCAATACAACTGATAGAAACACTCTAGACTACCTACTCTACTACCCTAATCATCGACCTTCATACATTCTTATCAAGGGTCATGTCCTCGGTTAGCTGAAGCTACACCAATAAATTGCATCAAAACAAAATCCTGAAGATATCGATACAGGTCGATGTTGTTTACAATTTAACTTATGGAAAGCATCACCGGTAGAAATACCGATTTCAAAGTAGATCTTTCAAGATTGGATTTTGTCATATCCAATTTAACTTGGGGTCCAGTGTAATACTACTTACGCAACCTTTTAAGTGTGCCAATCAATTAACTGTACCTAAATTTGTTGTATGAATCTATATATCAATTATGCTAATTTAACATTCATTTCATTCAAATAACAAATCAATTGTCTTTTAAGACAAATTAGGAGCTCCCCTAGAGTAGAGGAGGTGGAGGAGCTGTAAATCTCACTTATTCCTACACGGTAAATCAAGTCTCAAGCTAGAAAGAGATACTCTTGACAAACATCAGACTAAATATAGGTTTTTCTAACAACCATGGTCTCGGGGCCAGCTTACGTACACATCAACTAATTCCACGAGATACTTGCTACCTCCCACCAGCAACAGATTTTAGATAACTTAGTCCACCAAGGCTTGGACAGATGAGAAGAAATCAACTAAGCCTATTTTAGATTCTTTATTTACCATTTGACATGATCTAAGCTAAGTCCACATTGATTTCAAGAAATGGTTACATACTTTGAGACAACATTAAATAAGTTACCTCAAGACAGATGAAGAAAAGATAAATGCAATCTGATTCAGATTTATAGTTCCAAAGATCCAATTATTAGCTGACAATACAGTCCCGCACTCACGACATTCAATACGTTACAACCCAACATGGCACACATGTTACATAAACTGTGCACAAGCAAGTTGAGTTTTGTGTATGGTAATACCGGTGTCGGTTCAAGATTTCAGATTTTATGGTGTTACTAACTATTCCCAAACATGTGCTTTCCGGGCATGGCAAGAATATACACGTAAAAGAGACAGGAAATATCAATCAGATAAGATATCAGTTTCCAGCTGCAATATCCAAAGTGAATCCTCTTTAAGGTGGCAATATCTTATTCAGCTTGGCAAATGACTTCTAAGAGAAACATGATTTCCTTGTGAGAGAAAGGTCTGCCTTTTATTCTAAGCACTTAGTGATGGAAATACAAGAACTTCAAAAGACAAATTATACCATTGGAGAGTTTTACATCTCATGCTTTCCTGTTCTCTATACTGAAAAATAGGTCTAAAAACACATTGAAGGTACTGAAAAACAGTGCTTCCTTAGTTTATATTATAGAAACAGTTTTTGATTATCTAAGATAGTGATTATAACATTATGGAAAAAACTGAGCTTTATTATGATGCTCCAAAGCAATGTCAATGCTAAAATAATATTCAATAGCAGACTATTACACAAAAAAGAGTTCCATAAAATAGCTCGAATTCATAGTCCTCCCAAAGGAAATTTAGAGCCTTCCTCTCCCCAACTCTGCCAACAAACAAATCACCATCCGGTCATTTCTACATGGCAACTTAATGACGGCTAAGAACCAAATGCTGACAATAGAAGTACATAATACAAACTTACCCTGTTATAACTGAGAAATCAAATCAGTGCTTGGCATTTTTGCTCAACAAATATTTCTTGAGAACATCCATGACTGATCCAAAATCTGCTTTCACTTCCACAGGTGGGTTAGCAAACCGACATTCCATGTCCTTTATTTCCTTTGAGTGGTAATCAATCTTTGATTGAGTGAACTTCAATCCATGTGCTGTACTCACAACCACAGTCTTATCATTTGGTCCGATAACTCCACTGTTTCTCAACTTGAACAGGGCAGTCAATGCCACACCAGTGTGCGGGCAAATGAACATCCCAGTCGAGTCTGCCTGAGCCATAGCATCCATCAACTCCTCCTCCGTTGCCTCCTCCACTATCCCCTCACAGTTCTTCAGAGCAAAAACAGCTCTATCTATAGACACTGGGTCACCAATCTGTATAGCAGATGCAAATGTGGTGTTCGCCTTCACGGGTTGAAAGTCTTTCCAACCGGATTTATAATGCAAGTACAGCGGATTCGCGTTAGCTGCTTGAGCACACACAAGCCTAGGGATACGATCAACGAGCCCCAACTCTTTGCACATCATAAAACCTTTATAGAACGCATATATATTACCCAAGTTCCCTCCAGGAACTATCACCCAATCGGGAACTTGCCAATCAAACTGCTGCAAAATCTCAATTGCTGCAGTCTTTTGCCCTTCTAGCCTCAAACTATTCAATGAATTCGCCAAGTAAATTGGCAACTCAGCAGTGACTTCACGAATCAACTGCATACAACCATCAAAATCGGTGTCAATGCTCAACACAAAAGCTCCATTAGCTATCGGTTGTACCAGCTGCGCCATAGATATCTTATTTGCAGGTAAGAATACAATAGATGGAATCCCCGCAGATGCACAGTAAGCTGACAATGCAGCTGACGTGTCACCAGTGGAAGCACAGCCCACACCAACAACCGGTTTATGCATTTTCCTTAACCGGTTCACTTGACTCACCAAAACCGTCATACCTAGATCCTTAAAACTACCTGTATGGCTAATTCCACAGTGTTTTACCCATAAATCACTCATGCCTAGAAACTGTTTGCCAAAACGCTCAGCCCAAAAAAGATTTGAGTTTCCTTCAAAAGCACTAACAATATCATCACTATCGATTTCGGGTAGGACCCATTCCTTCTTAGACCAAACACCTGACCCGTAAGGCCACGTCGTCTTCCCGACACGTGAATCAAAAAGTGACCGCCAGTACTGACCGTCAAACTTTTTTAAAGCGTCCATATCATGTTGAACATCAAGTAGGCCGCCGGAGCGGCTCCGGTAGATAATTTCATCGAGAGAATACCATTCATCGGAGCTTGGATCCGCATTGAAAGGCACGTACCTGCAGTGACATACGCAGTAGTTTTTTTATGTCAACATTTAAATAAATGAGTAAATTACTGTATTTTCATTTTGCTTATTATCTATTCATTTCGCTAGTATATCTTCCCCTACATACCTGGCGGAGAAATTGTGGAAGGAGGTGGGGCGGCGAGCGGCCTCTTCGCGGATATTTTCGTCGGCAGGGCGGCGGTGTTTTTGGGGAGGGATAACTGCGTCATTTGTAGAGGCGGTAGCTTTGATCGGATCGATGAATTGAATAGTGTGATTAGATTTAGAAGGGGATTGGTGATGTAGTTGGGGACAAGGAGGAGAGAGGAAAGAAGATCTGAGCATGAAAGAAGCCGCCATTAATGGAGTGTCGAAAATAGTTAAAGCAGCTGCGGAAGGGAGAGAGGCGGGGGCGGGGGTTTTGTCATATTTAGGGGCTCCGTATACGTCTGGTCAATGTCAGCCCTTCACAGACCTGTTCAAGATCATGCCACGTGTCTCAAGGTTTGATCGAGCGGCTAGATATGTTTTCCATTTATTGATAAATCGTGCGAACAAATCCAGCGTAGTCTTGCTTCCTCATTCTTCAGGTGGCACTATGGCAAGTGGCCAATTCATATAGTAAAGATTTTCTTTGGAAATGAATATATAGGTGTGTTTGGTTGACGGAAAATATTTTGTTCGAAAACAAGTAATAATTTTATTCATTTTCTGGTGTTTGGTATGTAAATCAAGGAAAATGACTTCTCACGAGTATTCATAAATAATTTAAATATAATAAACATAAAGCCATAAACTATCGAACCAACAATATTCCGAACCCACAAAGTTCATAAACTTTCGAACTGCTAAACTTTCGAAACTACGAAATTTCGAATTTGTAAACTTTATAATTTCTAAACCCTTAAACTTTCAAACGGAGACGGTTTCAGGATTTGGACTTTGCGGGTGTCACACTACTTTAAACATAAATGTGTTACTATATATACGGTCCAAATAAAGTAATATTAGTCGATTTGGTCAACTTTAAACTTTTTCGACCCATTGTCCTGCAATTTATACATACAAATCAATTAAAGGAAAAAAAATATAATAATTATGAAAACTTAGAAGAAGGAAACTAAAAAATTTTGAACTATATATTATATATATTCCCGAATTCATTAAACTGAATTCAATCAGCCTCACGACATAATTAAAGTGGGGCTTGAGCTAGTGGCAAACACTTCTCCTAAGGCGACCCAAAACACGAAGTCTCTTCGCAAAACGTTGAATGACTCTTTTTATCCTTCAAAAGTTTTATATTGGCTAAAATTATCATTATTTTCTAATAATGTAAAAATAAATTAAAATTATGGTTATTTATTTGAGGTACATAGAAGGTCCTAATATTCAGGACTTTGAATTCAAATAAGATTTTACCTTATATAAATTATTTACTTTTAAATTATGTAATATAAATATAATATCTTTTATGTTAATTTTTCTAATATTTATGTTAATCGTAAGAGAACAAAATGAAAATGACAACAAAAAATATGAGTTACCTGATACTGATACTCCTAGTAAAAGTATGAGTTGGATTAACCCAAAATTAAATTATAAAAAAGAAAAGGAAGATAGAAAAGTTGTGAAGTACAACTTTAGGATACTTTCATAGCCAAATTACAAATGGAGGTCTCTGAAATTTAGGTTTGGGCAAATCCCACGTTGTTTAGAAAACTTATTAATTGAATTGATTTTAAACCCTCAAAGTCAAAGAAAAAAGAGAAAAATAGACATAGGTATAATTTTTTAAAAATCCTAGACATGCAGCAAGCCAAAACATCTGAAAAATGCTACAAGCAAGGTTTGATCCCTCACCATCAACAAGAAAACTCTACGCCTCAACTACTGGCATCTTGGTAGCTTTTATTACTCCGGGTGACAACACTTCTATTTATTCTATTTCTTATATATATACACACATATATACATAAAATCTCTACCAAAGCTTGCGGGTGGCGTACCACCCCCTCGGGCCTCAATAGATCTGCCCCTGTTTACAAACACATAAACCTTTTAACTCATAAATTTGAAACTTGTAAAATTTTGATTCTTTAAACCGAAAAATAAAAAAACTAAAATTAAAAAATATATTTAAAAAATATTTTTTTTCGGGGGAGGGGGAGCGGGTGAGGTGGGGAGGGCAGAAAAACGGAAAAAACAGATATTTGAAATTACAAAAGAAAAGTGGAAAAAAAACTTTTTTGTGCGGGGTGGTAGGGGGCAGTGAGGGTGGTAGGTAGTGCAGAAAAACGAAAAAAATTGAAATTTGAAGGGAAAAAAATTGCGGGGGAGGGAGAGGTGGGGTGGAGGGATAGTAAGATGGGTGGTAACGAAAAAACTGAAATTTGAAGGGAAAAAAAACTTTTTGGAGAAAATAAGTGGGGTGGGTTGGTGAGGGTGAGGAAGGTTGAGAAAGGGTTTTGAAAAATATTTTTTCTTCTCTTGATAAGGAAAATATTTTTCTCCAATGGGAGAAAAATAAGTTTATAAGGAAAATAATTTTTTTTTTTTTTAAATTCGAAATATTATTTCGATAATTTTAAAATTAAATCGAACATATCATTATTTAGGTTTCATATTGATTATTATGTCTAATTATTAAATTTGATTAACCTTACAAGTGCACATAAATAAAAAATTATTGTTAAACGACTAACAAAATAACTATTTATTTTATTTTATTTATTTTTGTTATCCCTGCATATAAGTAGATAATTGTAATTTGCTTTTCATAAAGGGATCACGGAAGAAGCACATGCTAAAAATGATCGTGGCTGGATCTGGATAGCAACACTAGATTTCCAGAGAGGAATCAACTCAGCGGTTGGTTACGTCCAAAACTTGCAAGCCTATCAAGTGGTAGAATCATTAACTTTTTTCTTTTCTCCAACAATATTCTTTGAACTTTATTCTCTTACTTGGTCGAGCGACGTAATAATAAGTACAATATATTTAATATTTTATAAGTGAGTCTGATACTCATTAATGTTTGAATTTTATTGAAATTTTTTATGGATATGTTACCTTAAAATTTGAATAACAATTAAATTTATATTGTGGTTTTAAGGATATGTGATTTCGCCCAACATCAATTGATAAATATGAAAGCAAATGACAGAATTAAACTACAAATAAATTAAATCAGCGTTCAAATAGAGCTTCAGTCTCGAGTCAAGATACCCTCGAACTGACCAGTGCAAGAACAGTAAGAGATGGAATAAACTGATGAACAATAATACAAGGATGAAAGAGAGTTGTATTGCTTTAATATCTATGAATGATGATCCTAACAAATGATTAGAACTCCTCTTTATATAATAGAGGAATTCTACTTATGGTATAACTCTAATTACAGAAAGAAATCGTATAATTAGTTAATTAACCGCTTCTGATTTGATCCGTTTCAAATTTTACGCCATGATCCTTGACCAATCACAGATATCTCACTCTTCCGTTACTAAGTTATCCCCGACGTTACTCGGAATATGTCTCCATTAGCCTCAATTGGTACAGCTGTATGGGTCGATATCTGACCACGCAAGAACGACCTCAAAGGGAACGACAAGAAGGTCATTGAGCCCAGATTGTGCACATAAGGCACCGTAACGACGAGCGTCACGACCACGGACGAGGTTGAATCATCAGAAGGTCTCTACGGCGTAGCGCATGCTACAGCGCTTAGAAAGGTCGACCTGAAGCGCCAACAGCAAGCGACAATACACCGATCAAGGACCGATGGGTAAGAGATAATTCCTAGTATATATACAAGTTAAGAGAATGTAAGTGGGAGGCTCTCTCCTTTTTGGGGAAGTTTTCCTGAGAGGAATCCATGTGCAACTGAAAGGAAGAAGCATTACTTCGGTCCTTCTCTTTGTAACCTTCATCATGAAATCAAAGGAGATGTAAGCAATGGCTGTTAATGGGATATTTCCTCATTCTCCATTATCATGTATTATAGAATGAGTAAATGGAGAATGTAAGCTCATTATCTTCACTTAATATAATCTATAGCCTTGGCAACTTCACAAACTTCACTATTTTCGATTTTTCATATTCAACACCCCCCGATCAAAAGTTGATAATCTTTGGTTAGGATTTATCCTCCACTTTACTTATTAATTCGTTTTATGAAAAAGGTTAATACTTTTTTGGCAAAACAATTTGGCAGCATCTATGGGGATTTTCTAGCCAAAGCCTTAGTTTCCTCTAGATCCACCAAAATCAACAAAGAATAAATCCTCACACGAAATCGGAGCTATGCTTGACTTATACGCAACACCTACGTTGCGCCACAACAACAACTCTGGCACGTTGCGTGCGTAAACCCAAGCAGCGGAGCTGTGACTATTACACATCCAACACACCCGTAATCTCGCTTCCAGGTTAGCACACCACACATAGTAATCTTAATGTATGAGACGATGCATGCCGTACAAATTACTGTTAAAATGCTCTTCATCTGTGCGATTGTGGTATAACTTATGTTACTATTACCTCGGCGCGTCCGGGACTGAAACAAACTGGGACTCGAACTCGAGGACTAATGTTTTATACTTCAATACCACACAAGAGGGGGGTGATTTGTGTGGTGTCTAATTTTTGAGTGCAGTCTCTATAGAAGAACATGGTTCCTTCTTGGTGTTCCAGCTTCTACAGTTTGCAGAAAAGTAATTGCATAATTTAAAGAACACAACAATTTTACGTGGAAAACACCTGGCTCAAAAGGTGAAAAAACCACGACCTACTTCCCAGTAATTTTCCAAACTCTTCACTACAACTCTGAGCCAAACAACATTTACAAAATAAATTCTTTTGTAAACCTAAGGACTAACTCTAATCCCTTTGTGGCAAACTAACCTCTAGCTAATTGCGACAAACTTCAAGTAAACTCTAACTTGAACAGTGTGTACCTATTACGATTGCTTCTAGATAAAGCTGAAAGATACAATATTCAATCACCTACTACAAACCACTAGACTCAAAAGACAACAGATGGAACTGGTTCTTCTAGCTGGTTCAAGTAGCTTTTGTGTCGCACAAGGATTCTGCTTGCAAAATTGCTTTGATAATTTTTCTTTCAGTTCTTGTTTCACTTCAGTGTTTGTGCGTCCATTCTTCATCAGGAATGCTTCAACACTTTATAGAGTCAGTAGTTGAGATGTTGTTGTTCAGTTCTAATGCAACTATTCCTTGGTGGAAGAGTTTGTGTTTATCTCAACTTCCTTGATCTCGTTTTTGTCCTACCTGAAATCGAACTACGTCTTCTTATCAATTTGCAACCTTTTCGCTTAGGAGATAACCTCTTAGTTCACAGATAATGTTTGTCTCCTATGCATGGACGCTTCTTGTGCCAATGGGTCTATTTGACTATGTTTGCCCTGATGGACCAGGTTCGACTGGGTTGGCATTTGTCAATCTTCAAAACCATGCAGTGACTTGGTTCAACAAATTCCCCCTTTTTGATGATGACAAACTATGTGCTTAACCCTGTACATACTTCAATCCAACATAGACACTTTGTATAGATTTAAGCATTCATCATAGAGAGACCATAGCCATTTAGGCATCTGTAAGTGAAAAACACATGTCTTCCCCCTTTTGGAATCATCAAAAAATTGCAAAATGAAAAACTTACCAAAAGTATTAACAATTACTCATGGCCATTTAGGCATCTGCAGGTGCAAAACACGGATTAATCATTTAAAAAACCCAATAGATGTATGCTATATAAGAAATTGAGAGAGAATCAATAACCAAAAAGCACAATTCATTGATTAGATAGCAGATCAAGCACCATACACAAAGAGAATTAAAAACAGTCGCAACCATGAGCAAAACAACAACAAAAAAGCAGAACAAGATAAGACAATTCCCAACAGGGTCATAGAAGGGTTATTTTGGTGGCACTGGACTCCTAAGGCTGGGAAGGGGCAGAGGAGGTTGTGGTCTTGGCTTGAAGAAGAGAGAGAATTTGATGAAGAACACCCTCATTCTTCTCCTTTTCTTTGGTTAATTCAGCTTTGAGAGCATCCTGCTCAACTTTAACCTCAATAAGGCGATATTTCAAATGAAGGATCTCTGCATCCTTGATCTCACCTTCCTGCACAAGTTTCCTGACCTTGCTATTAACAGGAAGTTTCCTAGATGAACCAGGTTCATCCTCAGGAATATTAACAATGTAGTCACAAGTCAGTAACGTATTCTTCCCAAAGTAGTCCTTAGCAGTAGCACAACAGTCAGGATAAACCCATGAGGTATATCATGTTCCTTGGATCCATGCACAACCCTATCCAAGTGGTGGATGATGAAGGCAGGCCAATTGATCTGTTTACCCCTGTACAAGCACTCCATGAGCGTGAGATCCATGTAGCTGGCAATGTGTCGTCGTTCTTTCCTAGGCAGCAGAAATTTGATCACAAACTCAAAGAACAGTTTGTGTTGAGGCCTCATCTCACTCTTAAACACTGCCCTGGACTCCAGTTCTTGCTCATTCTCACAGAAGGACCTGGTGATTTGAAGAGCTGAGGGCAAATCATCCAGATTAGGACACCTTTGCCTAGTGTAGTCATCATAACCCTCATACGGGATATCCAGTATTTCCCCCAACTCCTTTGCATCAAACGAAATCGCAACTCCTTAAACCTTGGAGGATATCCTGCCATCTTTGACAACTTCGTTGGCCATAAATTCAACCAACTCATTCCTAGCCAGCCTTCCCTCAAGGTGAAGAACCATGTCCTTCCACCCTTGCGCAACCAAGGTATCAATCAAGAAAATCATCCTTGATTCCTCAAGGTCTCTAACCAGCTTCCCCTTCAAGATCGTACGCTTTCCAAACATTGTGAGTTTGTCAGTCTCCTCACCAGACACTTACTATTCTTATCCACTCAATTCCTCATCATCAACAATCTTTACTTTCTTTGACTCAAACCTAGTCCTCTTTACAATCGTTGAGGGTGTGGCAGACATAGATGTTGACTTCTTGGAAGAAGCATTAGCTTTCTTGGGTTTTGGTGTCTCAACCTCAACTAGTGTTGGTTGCTCCTCATGATGGACCAGGTCCAACTCTTCGTCATCAACATGAACTGCCTCAACATGCTCTCCAACTTTTGCCTTTCCCTTGGCAGACTTCTTCTTCTTGCTCTCTCTTAGAGCTTTTTCCAATTCTTCTTCTTGTTGCCTAACAGTGCTTCTAGTAGCATGACTCTTTGGGAAAGGAGCATCAGCATATGATGAAGCTTTCCTCTTCTTGGTTGGAACTGGTTTAATGGCTTTCTTGGATTTTGGAGTTCTCTTCTTTTTGGGATTGTAGGACTCCCCCAACTTTTTCAGCATCTCAGCTAATGTTTCCTCAATAGATAAACCGGATTCATCTACTGCTTGTTGTAGGCTTTCCAGACCTGCTGCTGCTTCCCCAGAATTTCTTCCCCCTAAAGCTTTGACTCCTTCCTCAACAATCACAGGAGCGGGGCCACAAATAGCCAGAGTGACACCTTCCTTCCCAGATCCCCTTTCTGAACTCCCTTCTCTCTCTCTCTCAATGTTTATATTTTTCCCAATTTTTCTTCGCCTATCCGGTACTTCTACATCCACTATTGACCCAATCAAGATAAACCTGTTTTCAGCCACTTCAGTTGCAGACCCAACTTCAAGATTTCCCTTTTCAGTGTCAGATAAACCTGGTGCTTCATCCTCATTTGCAGATTTGAAGGACTCACTAGAGGATTTATATTCTTGGACCTTGCTAGCTTGAAGTATCTCATTTAAATATTTGGCACGAGAAACAGATGTAACTGTTTTCCTGGCCAACACTTTTACTCTACGTTGTCTGGGGGCTGGACTGGGGCTAGGTATAATGGCTGGGACTGATTTGGGTGAATGAGTGGGTTCAGGAACTGGAGGGTTTTGGGGGGTCGAAGACCTGGTTGGAGAATGTGAGTTGTGTATTGATGGAGAATTAGAACCAGTGTTGGTTGATGAAGATGAAACAAGGGGTGGTGAATAAGACATTGTTATGAAGATTTGGGGAGAGAAGAAAGTTGATCAGTTTGGTATGAGATGAATTATGTACTTGGTTCGACGGTTATGTTTTTGAAGAAGGGAGGTAATGATGGCCTTTTAAAGATGTGGTTATGAAATGTACAACGGGCATAATTCTTTAGCAAGTGGAAGTCTAATCGTTGCAGGAGTGTCAGTGATTAGACGGTTTTGACTACCTAATATCTAGGCTAATTAAGGTTCGATGGGACTCTTTGGAACGGGTTCATTTTGGGATAAGTACTATGAATTTGAAATGAACCAAATATGGATAGAGTCATGCTCGTGTATGACTATAATTATTTCAATAAGTGTATGAAGATGAGCACGTACCTTGTCAGTCAGATGAACCAGCAGCGATGAACCAAGTTCATCGTGTTATAGTCTTTAATTTGCCTCAATTTACAAAGATAGAAAAACATCATTAGCAACCAAGGAATCATATTAATACATGGCAAGAGAGTATGGCAGCAAAGTCATGATACTGAGCAACGATTAGTCTGGTTAGTTACCTATTTTAGTGTTTCTAGCAAAAAAAAAATCATTTTTGTTTTTCAATTAGGTGATCTTAATCATCCCTAATTCAAGCATGTTTCTCTCAAAATGCTCCCTACTTAGTGCCTTAGTAAAGATATCTGCAATTTGTTTGTGAGTAGCACAAAATTCAATTGAGATCATTCCTTTTTCATAGATATCTCTTAGGAAATGGTGTCTGACATCTATGTGCTTGGTTCTCTTGTGATGAACCGGGTTCTTTGTCATGCTAATTGCACTAGTGTTGTCACAGAAAATAGGAATGCATCCAACCTCTATACCAAAATCCATAAGTTGTTGCTTGATCCATAGCAACTGAGCACAGCATGAGGCTGCAACCACATATTCAGCCTCAGCAGTAGACAAGGCTACTGAATTTTGTTTCTTGGTGGCCCAAGACACAAGGCAAGAGCCCAAAAAGTGAGCCATGGCTGAGGTACTTTTCCTGTCAACCAGGAAACTTGCATAATCTACATCAGCAAATCCTACAAGGTCGAAATTACTACCTTTAGGATACCAAATACATAAATTTGTAGTGTCCTTCATATATCTCAGAATTCTCTTCACTGCAGTTAGATGGGACTCCTTTGGATTTGCCTGAAATCTAGCACACAGTCCTACACTGAACACAATATCAGGTCTGCTGGCAGTGAGATATAATAAAGACCCAATCATCCCTCTGTATAGCTTCTGATCAACGGATGAACCAGGTTCATCCACATCTAATTTTGTAGTTGTGGCTATGGGGGTGTCAATTTCTTTTGAGTCTTCCATTTTAAATCTTTTGAGCAATTCCTTCACATATTTTTGTTGATGGATCATTGTTCCATTTGAGTTTTGCTTGATTTGCAAGCCTAAAAATAAGTTTAGCTCACCCATCATACTCATCTCAAACTCACTCTCCATAAGTTTAGCAAATTTCTTACTCAATTTTTCATAGGTTACTCCAAATATGATATCATCCACATATATTTGCACAACCAGAAGATCCTTACCCTTTTTCCTTTAAGAACAAGGTAGTGTCAATTTTACCTCGTTTGTATCCATGTTCTAGCAGGAATTTTGATAGCCGCTCATACCATGCTCTTGGTGCTTGTTTGAGTCCATACAAAGCATATTCAAGTTTGTATACATGTCCAGGTGACTCCTTGCTTTCAAAACCTGGAGACTGTTTTACAAATACTTCTTCCTTTAGATAGCCATTGAGGAAAGCACTCTTTACATCCATCTGATGGAGAGTGAATTCCATGTGTGCAGCAAATGTTATAAGAAGTCTAATTGCCTCCAATCTTTCCACATGAGCAAAGGTCTCATCATAGTCAATTTCCTCTTCTTGGCTATATCCTTGGACAACCAGTCTGGCCTTGTTTCTTGTAACAGTTCCATCATCATCGAGTTTGTTCCTGAAGACCCATTTTGTGCCAATTATTGATCTGTCTAGTGGTCTGGGTACCAAGTGCCATACTTGACTTCTTTCAAATTGATTTAGCTCTTCTTGCATGGCATTTACCCAGTCAGCATCCTGTAAGGCTTCACCAATGTTCTTTGGTTCGATCAAGGATAGAAAGGCATCAAACGCACACAGATTTTTCAAAGAGGATCTTGTTTTGATTCTGGATGTCAAATCTGTTATGATGTTCTCAAGAGGGTGAGAACTCTGATATCTGTGTGGTTTGAGCACTAATTATTCACTTCTAGATGATCTCATGGTGTCTTGTTGTTGTGGAACAAGATTAGGGCCAAGGTTCAGAGTAATTTGTTGTTGAGTTCCCCCTGTCATGTTGCTTGGGATAGTTGGACCTGGTTCATCGCCTATTCCATCTTCCATATTTGCTTCAATTTGTTCACTGCTTCTGACCAGTCCAAGCTCCTCATCTTCTGGTTCCTGTCTCTCAGAAAGAGTGTTAGTTTCATCAAAGACAACATACACACTTTCTTCTACACACATAGTTCTTTTATTATATACTTTATAAGCTTTGATGTGTGATGAATATCCCAAGAATACTCCCTCATCACTTCTGGGAACGAATTTACCTAGGAATTCTTTGCCATTGTTGTGCACAAAGCACTTGCATCCAAAATCCCTGAGGTGGGATATGTTGGGCTTTCTCCCTTTAAGTAATTCATAAGGAGTTTTCTCTACCGGTGGTCTGGTCATGCATCTATTTATTATGTAGCATGCAGTGTTTATTGCTTCTGCCCAGAAGCTATGGGGTAGTTTGCTAGAAATACGCATGGTTCTAGCCATATCTTCAAGAGTTCTGTTCTTTCTTTCAACAACCCCATTTTGATGTGGGGTTATAGGGGCAGAAAAGTTGTGATGTATACCATGTTCATCACAGAATTTAGCAAACTTTGCATTCTCAAATTCAATGTCATGATCAGATCTTATTGATGCTAGTTGATTTCCTAACTGTTTTTGACTTTTTCTAACAAATGAAGTGAACATATCAAATGCTTCATCTTTAGATGTCAGAAATAAGGTCCAAGTGAACCTTGAGTAATCATCTACTAGCACCATTATATATTTCTTACCACATATGCTCAGAGTTCTCATAGGACCACATAAGTCCATATGAACCAGTTCCAACGTCCTGGTGGTACTGACCATTTTCTTGCTTTTGAATTAGGATCTTACTTGCGGATCTTACCTGCTTCCCCCTTGCACATGCCTCACAAACTTTGTCTTTCTTGAACTTAATGTTAGGAAGTCCTACCACTATGTCCTTATAGACTAATTTGTTTAGCTGATTTAGACTCGCGTGACCAAGTCTTTTGTGCCTCAGGAGGGGATCATTGTCTAACACACTTAAGCAAGTGAGTTCATTTTCAGACAGTGTAGTCTATGACATAGATGTTATTCATTATTTTTCCCTGCAAAACAATCTTGTCGTAAGCAGGTTAATCACAAAACATTTAGTGGAAGTGAAAGCAACCAGGTTACCTTTGTCACACAATTGTGACACACTGATCAGGCTATATTTCAAGCCATCTATCAAGTACACATGTTCAATGGAACGTGTGTCATCCTTACCTACCTTACCAACCCCAATAATTTCCAAATGAGACATTTCCTCCTTTGAGGTTTTCAAGTGAAAGGAACTGTTCCTTGTTCCCTGTCATATGTTTTGAGCAGCCACTATCCAAGTACCAAATTTGGCTGCTTCCTCTCACTTGAACCTACAAAAAGAAATCAGGGGTTAGTCTTAAGAACCCAAACTAGTTTGGGTCCTTTTCTATGAGAGAAAGGATGAATTAAGCTTTTTCTGGCCCAATTTGGTAACCAATTTTTCTTTTTAACAAAACTCTCATTTCTTCGACTGGCCTGCTCTTTTGCAGTACACTCAAATTTTTAATGACCAATCTTACCACAGTGGGTGCAAATTTTATTTTCAGGGAGAGTGAGATACTTGCTTTTGGGATCCCACTTGGGCAATTGACTCCCAAAGACAAGTCATCTCCGGTTGCTACTATGATTTTCTTGAAGCCATGTCAAGGCATGAGAGGATTTATTCCATTTACAAGTTCGATCTAATTCATGTTTGACTTTACCAAGTTCTTCTTTAAGTGTCCTTATCTGTTCATCCTTGATATACATCTTATCTTTTAGTTTTCCCATATTTTCTTCTAACATGATATGAGAATGATAAACAGTCTTTTTACTAGATCCTAGCTTTAATTTTAAATTTTCAGATTTTAGCTCTAGGATCTTAGTTTCAAGTGGATGAACCTGGTTCAACAAGACAGTGTTTTTCTTTTCAGATTCACTTACTCTGATTTCCAGGTTCATGCATTTTGCTTTTAGCATTGCACACTCTTTAGAGAGTTGTTCTTTCTCTTTGGTTGTTTCTTCGGAATCATCCATGAAATCAAGTAGCAACTCAGAGAGTTTTTCTTTAGATAGGAACTTTATTTTGTTTTTGAGATGGGATATACTTATCTCTGGTTCTTCATATGATTCCTCATCAGATTCGCCAATTGCCGTGAGCGCCTGTTCTTCATTCTCACCATCTTCTGATTCATCATCTGAGCTTTCCCCCCAAGCAGCAACCATAGCTTTTGTTGTGGTTTTCTTAGGTTGGACCAGTTCCTTCTTCCTGTTCCTTCTTTCAAATCTCTCATTTTTCCATTCCACTTCCCACTGAGGACAATTCTTGATATGGTGGTCAGTGTTTCCACACTTGTAGCATCCTTCGTTGGCCGGCCTTTCTGGAACTTTAGCTTTGTTGTAGTTTCCATCTCTTGAGATGCCCTTTTTCTTTATGAGGAAGTTTCTGAATTCCTTAGTGATCATGGCCATCTCATCTTCCTCCAGATCTGCTCCCTCAGTGATTCTCAGTGCTAGACTCCTTTACTTATTTGGAGCATCCATTTTCATTGTCTGCCTTCTAAGTTCATAGGCAGCAAGGTTTCTAATTAGCTCGTCCAATCTGAGGGTTGCCATATTTTTGGATTCCTGGATAGCAGTGATTTTACTTTCCCAGGAAATTGGTAAGACCCTTGTCAGGATCTTCTCTACCCTGTCCTCTTCAAGAATGACTCTACCAAGAGACTTAAGTTCATTTGTCAGAGTTGTGAACCTTGTGTACATCTCTTGGATTGTCTCTCCTTCTTTCATAGTGAAGTTTTCATACTGAGAGTATAGTAGAGTACCTCTTGATCTTTTCACTTGAGGTGTTCCTTCGTGGGCTACTTGTAAGGTATCCCAAATTTCTTAGGCAGTGGTGCAACTCTGAATTCTACTATACTCGTCTGGACCTAGTCCACAAACAAGCCACTGTTTGGCCTTAGCATTCTTCTCCCATTTCTCCATATCCTCAATAGTGCAGTCAGCTCTAGTCTTTGGTACATCTACTCCTTCAGCAGTCTTCTTCATGGTGGCTAGAGGACCATCAATGAATATGTCCCAAAGTTCATAGTCCTCTCCAATCAAGTGATCCTTCATCCTGTTCTTCCACCTGGAGTAATATTGTCCATTAAAGAGTGGTGGCCTTGCAGTTGATTGACCCTCCCAGTTTCCAGGTGGTGCACTCATTTTGATCTTTTCCAAGGTGTTAGCCTTTTCAAGGATAACCTGTTATGATACCAATTGATGTTTTATACTTCAATACCACACAAGAGGGGGTGATTTGTGTGGTGTCCAACTTTCGAGTGCAGTCTCTATAGAAGAACCTGGTTCTTCTTGGTGTTCCAACTTCTACAGTTTGCGGTTCAAGTAGTATATATACAAGTTAAGAGAATGTATGTAGGAGGCTCTCTCCTTTTTGGGAAAGTTTACCCGAGAGGAATCCATGGGCAACTAAAAGGAAGAGGCACTGCTTCGGTCCTTCTCTTTGTAACCTTCATCATGAAATCAAAGAAGATTTAACCAATGGTTGTTAATGGGATATTTCCATTCTCCATTATCATGTATTATAGGATGAGTGTATGGAGAATGTAAGCTACTTATCTTCACTTAATATAATCTATAGCCTTGGCAACTTCGCAAACTTCACTATCTCCGATTTGTCATATTCAACTCCCCCGATCTAGAGTTGATTATCTTTGGTTAGGATTTACCATCCACTTTACTTATTAATTCGTTTTATGAAAAAGGTTAATATTTTTTTGGCAAAACAACAGCCTCGATCTCGAAAGAGACTTTAAGTTCGAACTCAATGCCTCAGTTCCATGATTTGGTTGAAGCTGACCTTCGATGCAACATTCCAATCTCGGCCAAATAGTAAAATCGGGTGACCCCGATTTCAACCGTATACCAGATCATTGATACTTTCTTTTGTTTCTGAAAACATATAGACAACCTTCCCATAAACATTTTTAAAGAAACATAGTTATCCAGATCTCCCCCCCCCCCCCCCCAAATAATTCGCCTAGAATCATTACCAAAATTATCCAAAACCATAACTTTCACATGTTCAAACACTATTAGAAAGACACTAGTGTTATAAAATAACGACTGTAAAGTAAATAAACCGAAGACAAGTATAGAGAGAGATTGATATATTATTCAACTTTTAAACTGATGTACATAATGAATTGAAAACTCTTTTATTTATAGAAGAAAGGAAGCAGCTGCGAGACTTTTCTTCAACTGCTTGTAAGCTGTCTGCATGAGTTGTTGGCAACCTGCCTGTTTAATAAGAATCTGCTGCAAATCATTTTATTGAGTTGCTTGCAACCTGCTTGCATAAGCTGTTTGTAGATAAACTTCAACAGAGTACTAAATGGATAATCTTCTTCAGGAAGATTATCTATAACGGAGTAATAAATGGACATCCACGTAATTAAAGTTTCATAACAACTAGTTCCATTGTTCTATTTGTTTGACACTATTTTCTTTTAGTTCGTAAAAATTAATGATACTTTTATATATTATCTTAATTACATAAATTTTATGTTGTGTTTAAGACTGTAAATTTCTTATATACATAGTACTATACTATACTATTCTAGAGTGATTGGGCTTTGATCGACAGCTAACCGACCCGACATTTGGGCTAATGCAGGTATACGGAGGAACAAAATACCTGCACACAGCGGATTGGTTAAGTTGAGAGGATAAGGTTCGGCACGTCAGAGTGTCGTCCTTTTGGAACAACATCAACTTGTTTGGACGAAAATAACCCTACCCACTCTGCAAATTGACAGTAGACACGTGCTCCCTTCCTCTCCCTTTATCCAAATTCCCTCACAAAAAAAAAGCAGAAAGATCCCAAAAAGTAAAAAAGAGAAAGTTTCCATATTTGAAGGAGAAGTAGCTGCAGCAGTAGTTCACCTTCATTTCTGTGTATTAAAAATATCTCTGATTTCCTCCGGCGAGATCCTAACTTTTCCGGTGAGTTTTACTACTCTTACTGCCGTTCTGACTGATCCAAGTCCACCGCCTTGATTCTTTCCTATGTAATACGGTCACAGAAATGTTAGGTCCTTTTGCTATTACCCACTTCCGATCTAAAATATGGCTTCGCCAGCGCAAAAAAACTATTCCATTCTCCAACTAGCTTCAAGTTTACCCTAAATTCTACTGTACACTTCTGACGTGAATGAAAGTGAGGTCTGGGATAAAAAACGGATTGAGAAAATTGAGACCGAATTTGACAAAGTGGCGAAAATGAGTTTAGGTGCAGCGGAGGAGGAATCGTCTCAGGAAATCCAGTTACCGGCGGATATAGACTGGAAAATGCTGGACAAATCCAAGTTTTTCTTCCTCGGCGCCGCCTTATTTTCAGGTGTTTCAGCTGCTCTTTACCCTGTTGTGGTGTTAAAGACTCGGCAACAGGTAGCGCAAGCTCATCTTTCTTGCTTTAAAACTGCTTTCTCTGTAGTTAAGTACGAAGGGATTCGCGGATTGTATCGAGGGTTTGGTACTTCGTTGATGGGTACAATACCAGCCCGAGCACTTTATATGGCTGCACTCGAGGTTACAAAGAGTAACGTCGGTACAGCCACAGTTAGGCTCGGAGTTCCCGAGCCCACTGCAACCGCCCTAGCCAGCGCTGCAGCTGGGCTGAGCGCTGCCGTGGCAGCACAACTGGTGTGGACTCCTGTAGATGTAGTGAGCCAGCGGCTCATGGTGCAAGGTGGTTCGTGTAAATATCTCAATGGGATCGATGCGTTTCGTAGAATCCTTAAAACAGATGGACCTAAGGGACTCTATAGAGGTTTTGGGTTTTCGATTTTGACCTATGCACCATCTAATGCGCTTTGGTGGGCATCTTACTCCATTACTCAGCGGCTCGTCTGGAGTGGTTATGGATGTTACTTCTGCAAGAGTGGTGAGGAAAAAACTGAGGATGAAATTAAGACTTTGAAACCCAACTCGAAGACTGTTATGGCAGTTCAGGGAGTGAGTGCAGCCATGGCAGGCGGCATTTCAGCTCTGATTACAACACCATTAGACACAATCAAGACGAGATTGCAGGTCCTAGATGGCGATGAAAATGGGCGAAGAGGACCAACGGTGGCCCAAACAGTAAGGAATTTAGTAAGGGAAGGCGGGTGGATGGCTTGTTACAGAGGATTAGGTCCTCGATGGGCTTCAATGTCTATGTCCGCAACCACTATGATAACTACTTACGAATTCCTCAAACGCCTCTCGACGAAGAGTCAAGAAAGCTGGGCTTCGAGAACCCTGTGAATGTCAAATTAGGCTAAAGTTATAGGTCTTCTTCCCCTGTTTCACCTTTACTATTGTTAGGTTTACGGTTTGATCCATTCTTTTTGAATGTTGATCTTTCTTTTTAGAATCAGTACGCTCAGTTAAACATATAGAAACCTAGATCAAGAACTGAAATAATGTTGTTATGTAAGTTTGGTTCTTGTACATACTATGAATCTGTATATAGTTCATCTTTCAGCCTATCGGTTTGGCAGGCAAGCTACCTTGATCCATTTTCGACTTTGATTCATTACGATCAAAGGCTGGAACACATGCTCTAAAGTGTGTCAAGTGAATTAACACTACTTTATGTTTGATCCTATGTACCCATAAAATGTCGTGCCTTCTCCACTTTCAGATTTCATGAACTAACAGATGTATGATTTGGTGGATAGTGGGTTCGTTTCTCTATCCTTCCCCGGTTAAATATTAGGCGTATATGACAAGGTTGAAAATCGTAACGTGCATCTAACCCGGACATCAAGCATTGGGCTCTTATTACTAGACTATAGAGCCCTTGGACGGCTTCTCTTCTTCCTTTAAGATGATTAATGTTTGTTTGGTAAAGTTTCTAAAATTTATTTATTTTGAGAAATGTTTTTCAAAAAAGTAGTTTTGGCAAGAATCGGCTGTGTTTGCTAATTAATTTGAAAAGCATTTTTGAGCAGTAATTAGTGTTTGACTAAGCTTTTGAAAATTGATTCTAAGTGTATTTTTTTCAAAAGTACTTTTGAAGAGAACTACATTTTTCTGCTTCTCATCAAAAAAAAAAATTCCTTCTAAAAGGTTAGCGAAACATCTCAATTTTTGATCAAAATCACTTTTGCCCGGAAGAAAGCACTTTTGGCCAAAAAAGAAAAAAGGTTTGGCCAAACATAGACCTTTTATTTTGAGGGTGTTTCAAGAATGCAACCAAATAGTAGGAATACATCCTTTTCAAGTCTTTCTTCTTGAGCTACGAGAATATTGGGAATCACTGAAACGATTGGAAGATGAGAATCTGTACTGGACTTAATTGACTTGTAGCTAATCTCACCCAATGGTAGATTAAGATTCTTCTTTCTGTTTGATGATGATGTTGATTTGAACATGTTGCGTATAAAAGTCTTAATTCTTTTTAATTAATCTTGAGTTAATGAGACAGGAGAAAGTGGTGGGTCCAACGTGATTATCCAACATTTTGGGGTTTAGATTTAGACAATTATCTTAATGTTTAAAATTCAGATGGCTAATGATAGTGGTTAACAACACCACAAGTCACCAGCCATTAATACATAAATTACTATAAATGAAACTTTCGACTGTTATGCAACAATTATATGAGCAACAGCGTCTTCTTCTGTTTTTCTTTTCTCCCCTATCAGTTTGTTAGAGAAACGTGATTGCTTAGCATTAATATTTTAAAAAGCAGAGGTTTTAAAGGAATTTCGTCCTGATGTAATTTAATTAAGGAAATACAGCTAATGACAGCGAGTTAAGTGAATAAGTCATAAGAAGTTGACTCATTGTTGAAAACTTGCAGAAAATGTCGATAAAGTTAGGCAGTTCGTGTCATACCAATGGAGTTTTATTTTTATTTTTATGTATTCAACAATAAACTAAAATATTAAGAGTAATGATTAAGGATTGCAGGATTACTAGATTGGACTACAACTGATATTTTTTCTTTTTATGCTAATGGTTTCTTAACCGGCTTGCTTATCTCACCTAATCCACAATCTATTTTGAAATTGTCACAAGAAAGTCGCCCCCATCTCTAAAGAGGCTTATGTACTCCACAACTTTCTTATGTATTGAGGTTTCGAAGACTCAATTTTACCTGAAAAACTCTCCATATGGTAGCCCCAACCTATTCAAAGGGTCGTTAGACTGCCACTTACTAAGCGTTGGTTTTATCCTTGGCCTAGCAATCAATTATAGGTGTAAAAATGTGCAGCCCAGAGCACTAAGTTCCGGCTATGCGCAAGTCCAAGAAAAGACCGGACCACAGGTGTAAAGAGAAAGAATGACAAAAGGGATTGGGAGCTAATCACATTAGGGAGTCTGTCTTCCTGCTAGAACAACAACAACCCAGTGAAATCCCACACGCGGGGTCTGGGTCTGGGTCTGGGTCTGGAGAAGATAGTGTGTACGTAGATCTTACACCTAATCCTCCGAAGTAGATATGCTATTTCCGATAAACCATCGGCAACAACAGGAAGAAATTAAACATTGTAAAATATGGACCATAGTTTAATTTAAACAGAACCAACATATAAGGATCCTAAGTTAGAGCCAACTATACATAGAGATGAAGCCTATCCAACTAGAAACTCACAACTTAGAGCCAAATATAATGAATAGAGACCAACATAAATAGTCAGATGCATCTAACAGCAGGAAAACTCTACACACACCATATACTATACACTAGGTCCGCGCTCTATTGTTGCTGCAAGGCGGACATTTGTATTGCTTAATGAACTCGGCCCTGGCGGGGGTGATCTTCACACACTTGCCATGGAACCACATTTCACAAATGTCGCAACATATCCAAAATTCATCCTCTGCATATTTCTCTCCACATGCTCCGCATAGTGTCTCACCTTGCTCCTCTTCGTCCTCCTCCTCATCCAATCCCTCTTCTTCTTCTTCTTCTTCATATTTTTGTGGCAACTTTGTGAACTTTCCTTGAGACTCTGCTGCCTTCTGTTTTTACAACCGGAAAAGAAAAACAACAATAGCTTAAAATGAAGATGACATCATGTGGCAATAGGATATAACACAATCAAAAGATCACACACTATAAAAGCTCAGAAACCAGAAAATTAGAACTTAAAGCAGAATGCCAGAGATTCTTAGTCAAGATCTGCCACAAGAACCATAAGCTCGATATCCAGATGCTTGCAAACAGGCAGAATTTTAATCTCAAAAGTAACAAGCAATAAATAGGGTAGGGCAGCCCGTGCACTAAGCTCCCGCTATGCGCCGGGTTCGGGGAAGGGCCGGACCACAAGGGTCTATTGTACGCAACCTTACCCTGCATTTCAGCAAGAGGTTGTTTCCACGGCTTGAACCCGTGACCTCTTGGTCACATGGCAACAACTTTACCAGTTACGCCAAGGCTCCCCTTCAACATTCCTCATACGCCGGCGTCGCATGAGCATGGACGACCCAAAGGGCAGGGGCAAGTCCAAGACGAGCACGGCCGTCATATAAGTTATGCAACACATAAAAGTTATCACATAAGATAAAAGATCATGCTACAGCTGAAATGCAAATAAAGCATACTTGGAGAACATATCCTTTACCCTTTTGGAGTTTGGCTTGGATTTGTTGCTTCTATGGTTAGAGACTGTAGATTTTTCTTTATGTTGCTTCTTTGTAGCACCAGTCACTACTTCATATACAGTAGGCAGATCATTTATCATGCTGAAGAGCCTCTTCCTGGAAAATAGAAGGCAACTAATGAGCATGGAAAGCAACATAGTAAACTTCACGAGACGTGAAAGCACGATGAGTGTTGTCGTCGTTGAGTCACAGTTGACACAATTTGATTTGGTATGATTCTCTAGCAAAAGACACAAATCTCTGGTAGGTTAATAGAAATATGAATGTACTTATCCTCTACACACAAAGTAATGTGAAGAAATCTAGAACACAGGCTTCCTATTAACATCACATTCAGTATGAAGGATTCCACATACAACAAACACCAAAATGTAAGAAATGAATTCAAGTTGAACCAAGAAATTCCATATTCCTCAATTTGAGTTGCTTTTCAAAGAACATAACTGACATTGCATATTGCTTGCTGTTAGTTGGTTGACTCGGCTAAGTGCAAGTATGCTTAAAGCACCCAGAGGTCAATTGATTAACACTCATTTGGGAGCAAACTATACAGAAAATAAACCAAGCTAGATGGACCGTATTAACCTGTTAAGAACCAAACCTACTAACCCAAGGGTGTGGCCCACAAGTGGGGGGAGAACCACAAGGTCTCAGGTTCAAATTCGAACGGAGAAAAACAACGCTAGGTTGATTCTTTCCATCTACCTAAGCCTTGGTGGCATAGTTAACCAGTACCTGTACTGGTGGGAGGTAGCAGGTTTCCGTATAGAATAGCCGAGGTGCGCACAAGCTAGCCTAGACACACCCGTCATGGCGTCATCATAAAAAATAAAAATAAAAAGAACCACGCCTATTATTAGAGTTTTATCAGCATTTCTACAGGTGCAAGAAAATACACTACGCGTTCAAGTCAATACTCAACAAGCTTTTTGCATTTTTCACACCTCTTCTATGCCTATTTTTTGCACTTCACATCCTGTCCTCTCTGCAGTTTTCCTTCTTAACCTCTTCATCTTCTTAAAAGATCATTGAAACAATAGGATTCGATTCAAATGTCAACATTTTATAGGGAGTAAAAAGGATATATTACCTTATATAACTAATTAACTACATCAAGATCTTGAACATCCTCCATTCTTTTGGCCTAAGCTTTTAGAGGTGCAGTTAGGGATTTGGGCAGGAAATTCATTTCACAGGGTAGCATTCCCAATTTAGCTCAGTAAAGTGTTTGGATTCGGACTAAAAGATACTTTCAATGATCTTTCCCGAAAGTAAAGGGGCAAAGGAGTAAATATAAATCAATAAAGGACAGAGACCAAAGAGAAAAGTGTTGCATGCATCAGAGGTGCAAAATGCAAAGAACTGATATAAACATCAACACAAAATGCTGATACAAAGAAAATGTCAAATGAGGTACTGGAGCAGGCAAAACTCGCCAAACATAAAAGATTATTTTTACAAGCATGGAATAGCTGCACGAAAGAAATTGACTGAGAAGAAGTATACCTGTCGGCTTTATCAAATTCAAATCTAGTAGCATAAAAGAAGGCAACAGAAAGCAACCAAGCGTCACTGTGGACGGCAACTAAGGAAAGCCATTCCTTTTCTTGCATCCCATCTCTAGCAAAGTTAATACCAAGAACAGGCTCTGGAAGCTCCGGTGGTACTTCTTCAGCAGGCATATTAACCTCCCATTGCTCGTTTGGGAGTCCAAACAAGCACAAGTTCTCCTTTTCTGCATAAGAAACAGTTGACATATTTGATCATGAACAAGAAGCAATATGAGTATTGTGTCACTAGGAACTCGAGATACGAATGACTAAACATATTGACTGTAATAAAACTCAGAGGAGGGAAGGGGAGTTGTGGTGACGAGGCAGCTTATAACCATAAACAAAATCTCAAATTGAAAAGTCCTAAATATTATAACCCTGATCAGCCACCCTATATAACACTTGCAAATGAAGAGCAAGGACTCGGGATTAGAAGTGTTTCGTTTAAGCTAAACACATTGTAACTTTGATTCTACTTCTGTTTCAAGGAGGGTTAAAGATTTCCTAATAATGCGTCGACGTGAGAACATGCATACGTGAACAGTGAATCTACACTATCATGAGGGAAATTTATGGAAATTTTTATGTACCATTAATTAACAATATACAAGAAGTTCTGAATATTGCCTCCCCAAAACTTAAGATTTGTAGGGTGTTTGGATTGGCTTTTAAGCTGATCAAATCAGCTTTTAAGCTCTTTTTTGCTTTTTTAAGTGTTTGGCAAAGTTAAAAAGTGCTTAAAATAAGTTAAAAACTGCTTAAAACAAAGCATTAAGTCGGCAACCCCAACTTATTGATTTTTGGCTTAAAAGCTATTTCTACTGAAAAGCTACTTTTTTTAAGCCAATCCAAACAGGCTCTTGGGGGCATAATCAGAGTTGAAGTGCAAATTTTGCATCTGGTTTAAGTGAGCAACTATGTAATTATGCAAAGAACCTAGGCAAATTAATGAAAAAGAGAAAATACAAAAAACAAGCAATGTTGACTACATGAGTTTCCTCTCCTAAGAGAAAGGTTGTACCAAACATGAAGAAAATCTTGTGAAACACTAAAGAACCAGTGTTTTTTTGGGTACGGTTACATAAAACAACAACCCAGTAAAATTCCACAAGTGTGGTCTGGAGACAAGGGCGGATTTAGGGGGTTCACCCGAACCACCTTCGCCGAAAAATTACATTGTGTCTATAAGGCAAAATCTAATTTTTTTACCTATATATATTTTGTTTTGAATCCCCTTGATTCAATCCAAAAGCATACTTAGTGGTTAAGGGGGTTCAAATCTTTTGTGAGGTCGTTGGTTCAATTACCACTAACTACATTTTTTTTAACTTTTTTCTTTTTTCAACCCCCTTAGCGGAAACCTGGCTCTGCCACTCTCTGGAGATGGTAGTGACTACGTAGACCTTACCCCTATCCCTAGTGGAGGACGCACGTGGTGGCAGTTGAACCCGCTTCACCAAAAAATAATACGCATAAATTACGATTAAAGAAGCGTAAATTTTGTATAAATATTTTATTTGAACGCATTTGACAACTACTATTTCACGACTAAAGCTATGTACTTCTAAGATTGAGCCCGCTTGCACAAAATCTTGGGTCCCCACCAGTGAGGAAGCCAGAAATATTTTCAAGGGCGTTCAGATTTGACAGAACTAAAAGATAATTTCGATAAAGGGTGTTCAATATATATTTTATACGTCTAAAATTAATATTTTACTTATATATACAGTGTAATAATATTGTATATGTATAAACACCCTATCCGAGAGGAGTAGAGAGGGTGTTTTCGTAGGGTTACATATAACATGAATCTCAAAATTTATGAAGTTATAGTTTAAACAGAGAATATTCTGTTTTAATTTCTTAAGTGATATTCAATATATTTTGAAACAATCATTCTTATTGTATACATAATCACCAATGTGGAATGACGCTGTTAATATAAAACTGAAAAAAGAATAAAAAAAGAAGACTTACCAGGATCACACTGCTTAAAAAATTCTTCCACTTCTGAATAACGAAACAAATAAATCAATTACATAAATCAGCAAAAATATAATAAACATATTGACAAAAGTGAAATTTAATATAAAACGAAAGAAGAAGAAGAGAGGAAATTAAACCAGTAGTGAGAGCCTTAATAAGAGCAGCACGTCGGCCCTTGAAATCCTGAAACACATCTTTCACACTGAAGGTATTGTTCTGTTCTCCTCCTAATTTTCCGCCTTCTTCCATTATTAATGCAATTCTTTTTTACAGCGGCGGCAAAAACGAGAAGAAAGAGGTTAAAGTCAAGCAGTTTTGACTTTGTGTACGACGTTGTCAAGTTTAAGTAGGGCCCATAGACGGATTATCGCAATAAATTATGGGATTAAATTAATCTTCTATTTAATTAACACCTTGTTTGGATGGTCATTATCTATTGTAGTGTATCGTATTGTTACATTAAATACGATTTTGTTTTGGTTGTTACTTAATTTTACTGTATAGTATCGTTAAATCTGTCGTTACGTAACGCCGAAATATGCCACTTTACCAGTTTGGTCTGGTTGCATCGTTACCTCGTCTTTTTCTCTCACCTCACCCTTCACTATTATTAAATAATTTTATTTTATCATTTATCCTATCTTTTTATATAATAAATTTATCCCGTATCATAATTTTTTTTTATAATATTGCAAATTTATTCTTCATATTATTGATGCATGATATCATGAAACAACAACAAACAATACAATCTATCCTAACATTGTATTAATCAAACGACACAATACAATACAATCCAACATAATACAATACGATACATTATAAAACGATGTGTAACAACCATCCAAACAAGTTTTATATATATATATATATATATATATATATATATATATATATATATATATATATATAAAACTACTTTTTGGAGATTTTTTGATTAAAATCAAAATCAAACCAAATTTGATCGGTATTTAAATTCAAAATCAAAACCAAACCAAACCTAAAATGTATCGGTTTTTTGGGTCGGTTTGACAAATATGTCCGAAGGGATGACGGTCGCAGCTTTTCAGAACATGATGAGTAGGGATGGTTCAAGAGAAACGAGGAAATTGTTGAGTCGGTTGATGAAGTGCCCCCAACCTCTTGGGACAAAATCCTCAATGCTTAATGTGACGAGGTCCGTGCAGATGAGGATGCTCTCAACGGGCCAACATACTAACTAACCTCGGTAGAAGCAGAATCAAGAAAGGATCGAAGAGACAATGCTAGAAGAGACCATCCAATTCCACGACTTAATAGGGAACATCATCAATCATATATCAGCACGGTCGACGCCCCCTCCCCCCGCTATGAAGAAGGTATATCCAGACCAAGGACGGGAACCCATCGGAACGACAGAGGTATGCCCTCCCTATTATCTGTCACAATTTTTGTGTGTCACCTACATATATAGTTTACGCCCTAGAGAAGCTCGAGCCAAAACTGAAGTGGCCGCCAAAGATGAGATCGGGATCTAACACCAGAAAATCCGACTTCCTCTGTGAGTTCCATTAGGAACGAGGGCACAAGACTGAAGACCGCATCACCCGGAGGCAGGAAGTCATGAATATTCTACTGCAAGGACACCTTAAAGAGCTCCTAAGCGATAAGGGAAGAACCAGTTTCGCTAGAGGACGCGAACATCAAGGGTCGCCTAAGCCACCCTCACCAGCTCAAACCATAAACATGATCGTTAGCGACGACGCCTCTATCAACAGCTTGAAGTTCACCACTACCCACAAACTCAAGCGATCTATCACCCGTGAATGGTATGAAGAACTCGAAGAAATATCATATTCGACAAGTCGGGCGCCGACGATTTGGCTTTTTCTCATAATTACGCCCTCATTATTCTCTGGGAATTTTAGATACAGATGTTAAACGCATTATGGTAGATGACGGGAGCGGCGCATGCATTATTCATCCCCAAGTACTTACCCAAATAAAACTCGAGGATAAGATAGTATTGCACTGCATCACGCTAACTAGTTTTAACAATGCAGTTGAAAGGACGTCCGGGGAAATTACACTCCCCGTTTTGGCCGGCGGCGTGACTCTAGAAACAACATTCCACATCATGGACCAAGACAACACGTACAACGCCATAGTGGGACGACCGTGGATACACCCCATGAAGGTCATCCTCTCCAGCTTATACCAAATCGTCAAATTCCCAACTACATGGGGAACATTCAGCATATGAGGAGAGTAGTGTACGTCCCGGGAATGCTACCACATTGCTTTAGACAGAACGACCACCCAACAAATGAAGGACAAAGAAAAAAAAAGGCATAGCAATTAGCAGGGTCAAGGCATGGCGAGATCGGAGAAGGCATAAAAGATTCTTACATAGTCGAAGCCGCATGATCGACCATAGAAGACCTCGACCCTGTTCAATTAGATCCCAATGATCATAGCAAGAAGGCCTATATCGGTTGCAAACTTAAGGAACCACGTAAATTAAGTCAATTCTTAAAAGCTAACGCGGATTTGTTTGCTTTAAGCCATACAGATATGCTGGGCATCCCAAGGGAATTTCCACGCACAAATTAAACATCGACCCCTACCATCCCCCAGTGAGTCAGGTCAAGCGTAAATTCAACTCCGCAATTAATGATGTAGTGCGCGAGAAAGCGGAAAAGCTGTTAGAAAATGGTTCCATTACGGAGTCGAAGTACCCAAAGTGGGTCTCCAACGTAGTAATGGTTAAAGAGAAGAATGGGAAATGGCCGATGTGCGTGGACTTCACAGACTTGAACAAAGCATGCCTAAAGGATTCGTTCCCGCTGCCTCACATCGACCAACTCATTGACGCAACGCCCGGGAATAAGCTACTAAGCTTATTGGACGCTTACTCAGGCTATAATCACATCCTAATGGAATAGGAAGATCAGGAAAAAACCACGTTCATCACTCCCACCAAGGAATGTACTGCTACAGGGTCATGCCCCTCGGGCTAAAGAACGCGAGGACGACTGATCAAAAGTTGGTGACAAGGATGTTCAAAGATTAGCTCGGTAAAACAATGGAAGTATATATAGACGACATGATGGTCAAGTCCAAAAGGGGAGAAGATCACATCGCCCATCTGAAATAAAATTTAGACGTACTCAGACGATACAGAATGAAATTGAACCCGAAGAAGTGTACGTTCGGCGTAGCCTCGAGAAATTTCTTAGGTTTCTTGGTATCACAGTGAGGGATTGAGGTCAACACTGAACAAATCAAAGCCACCGAAGGGATACCCGAACTCTTGACCACCAAAAAAATGGTCCAAAGGTTGACTGGCTGCATCCCCGCCCTATCCAGGTTCCTCTCACGGTTGTCGGATAGGTGCAATAAATTCTTTGGCGTACTTAAGAAAGATAACAGCCTCCAATGGACTTCGGAATGTGTTCATACTCTGAGGGAACTAAAAGCATACCCGTCGCCGCGACCCTTGCATTCAAAACCAGAGTCTAGGGAGTGTCCTTGTATATCTAGTTGTGTCCGAGGTAGCTGTATGCGCAATCCTAATTCGAAAAAACAAAGGTACACAATCTCCCATCTATTACATTAGCAAAATACTAGTCGATGCCGAGACGAGGTACCCACACCTCGAGAAACTGGTTTAGGACTTAGTCATACCTTCACGAAAGCTTAGACCATATTTTCGATGCCACCCCATCTCGGCCGTCACAACTTTCCCCCTAAGAAGCATTTTACATAAACCCGCGATATCGAGAAGGCTGGCCAAATGGGATATCGAGCTAAGCGAGCACGATATCACGTACCAACCGCGAACGACGATAAAGTCACAAGTGCTCACTGACTTCGTTGCCGACTTCAGCTCAAAAACAATGCTTGAAGTCGAAAAGGAAGCCGTCCAAACTTCTCCCCGAACACAAGACTTCTGGTCCTATACACCGATGACGCATCCAACGCGTCGGGGCCCGGACTGGGACTCGTACTCGAAGTCCCAACAGATGAAGTAATTATCCAGCCCATAAGGTGAACATATATGACTAACAACGAGGCCGGGTATGAGGTCATCATTGCAGGTTTGAGACTAGCGCTCAAGTATGGGGCAAAACGGTCAAATTACGCTTTGATTCTCAGCCTGTGGCCAACCAAGTCAAGGGGACTTTCCAAATCAAGGAACAAAGATTGCAAAAATACCAGACCGAAATCTGCAAGGTGCTGCCCGAGTTCGACGAATGCCAGCTCGACCAAATTCCACGAGCACAGAACGCCGAGGCAGATGGCCTCGCTAAACTAGTCGCAACCACCAAAAGCATCACAACAGGAGACAAAAACGTGGTCCATCTCCTCAACTCATCGGTAGACTAGGTCGAGGTAAGAACCATCAACTTAACTTGGGATTGGCGCAATTGTATTGTCGCATACTTGCAAGACTGCACACTCTCAGGCGATAAAAAAGAGGCCAAGAAACCGAGAATGCAAGCAGCCAGATACAGTATCCTCCACAACGAACTGTACAAGAGAACTTACGGCGGCGCTTTAGAGAAGTGCCTGGGCCCAAACCAAACTCGGCGCATCCTTAAAGATATCCATGAAGATCATTGCGGAGCTCATTCCGGCAATCAAGCACTAGTCAGATGCCTCATACGGGCGGAATATTACGTCTCACCATGAAAAATAAGGCCGTTGATTTCGTGAAAAGATGCGAGCAATGCCAGAAGTATGCCCCAATGATTCATCAGGTGGGTGAACACCTCCACTCGGCCACCTCACCTTGGTCGTTCATCAAATGCGGAATAGACATCGTGGGCCCCCTCCTGACAAGCGAGGTAACGTACGATTACTTTTGGTTTTAACTGACTATTTCTCTAAGTGGGTGGAAGCAGAAGCATTCGCCCAAATACAGGAACATGAAGTAATCACCTTTATATGGAGAAATATCATATGCCGGTTCGGCCTTCCCAAAGAAATCAACGGCGATAACGGACCTAATTCAAGGGAAAGAAAACCGCTGAATTTTTCGAGAAATGGCATATCAAAAGAATACTCTCAACCCCATACCACCCCCTCTGGCAACGGGCAAGCAAAGTCCTCCAACAAATCGATACAAAATATCATGAAGAAGAAGCTTGAGGACGCTAAGGGACTGTGGCCGGAAGTACTACCAGAAGTATTGTGGGCCCGACGAACAACTCCGAAAACGAGCACAGGAGAGACGCCCTACCCTTTGGTCTATGGGATCGAGGCATTAATACCAGTCGAGGTCGGAGAGCCTAGTATAAGGTACTCATATGAGAGCGACTCAAACAACGACGAGAGCAGAAGGCAAGAACTCGACGAAGTCAACAAACGAAGAGATATGGGAGATATAAGAATGATCTCCCAAAAACAGCAAGCAGAACGATATCATAACAAGAATGCAAAGGTCGGGCCGCTCAAAATCGGAGACTACATACTGAAAGCTAAAACTCAAGCGAGCAAATATCCCAGGGAAGGCAAGCTGGGAACAAATTGGGAAGGCCCGTACAAAATCACAGCAAAACCAAATAAATGATCATTTCAACTAGAAACTTTGAAAGGAAAGCTACTACCAAACAACTGGAATATCAATCTCCCCAAACACTTCAACTTCTAAAAAGAAAAAGTGTCCTCCAAGTCGTACTCTTCTTTCCCTCACTTGAGTTTTGTCCCAGTTGGGTTTTCTCAAGGAGGTTTTTAACGGGGAGACGAAGGGAACACTCCAAATCAAAGCATGCGAAGGCATGGTCGTGATCTCTATTTCATTGCTCGACCTCTCACTATTCTCTGGATCGACCAATGAAGTGACTAGATAGACTGGGACTGGCACTGGAACGCCAGCCAAAACCCAAAAAATTGTAAATTTCTCCAAGTATGTAGCAAAAGCAACAATGCAATGCAATAAACTTTACACTTATCAGCACATCTGCCATTAAATTCAGGTTATGTTCGACCTCGCTCGAACTAACACCTACTGGCCCTCGGCCATAATTAAATTCAGGTTATGCTCGAACTGACTCGAACTAACATCTACCGGCCCTCGGCCTAAATTCAGGTTATGTTCGACCTCACTTGAACTAACACCTATCGGCCCTCGGCCATAATTAAATGCAGGTTACATTCGACCTTGCTCAAATACGTTCTACCTCGCTCGAACTAACACCTATCATCCTTTGACCATAATTGAACTCAGATTGTGTTCGACCATGTTTGAACAAACACCTACCGGCCCCCGGCCATAATTAAATTGAGGTTATATTCGACCTCGCTCGAACTAACATCCACGACCCTCAGCCATAATTAAATGTAGGTTACGTTCGACTTCGTTCAAATTAACACCTACCGGGCCTCGGCCATAATTAAACTCAAGTTATGTTTGATCTCGTTCGAACAAACACCTATCGATTCTCGGTTGCGATTTAACGAAAGGTCATGACCAAAGAAGTGGACGGCCTCGGCCATGTCTCAACGCACGCACAAAAAAGAGCAAAGGCAACCAAACAACAGAAGCTAAAAACATACAAGTATAGAAAATAAACCACATGAAAGGAAATAGATGCAGAAAAAAATCTTGGCATTTCATACATAAACATTTTTTTTACAAAGGCTCGTGAAGACGCGACAAAAATACACAAGTTCACAAAAAAAAACTATTGATCCCACCATTATGATCCCTTGCACCTTCACCACCCTGACCATCGATGCCCAGGCCTTCTTGATCCTCCTCAATGTCATCTTCACCCTCAGGGTATGCAACATCATACCAGGCATTCTCTTCAAGTTGATCCACGCCCGGCAGGATCATATCCACAAGCGATCCGAGCCTCACGGGCCTTAACACGAACACCACCAAGGGCGACCGCAGAAACAGAGCCCGCCTTATTCAAATCTCTAAACATGTCCAACTGAGCCTCGACATGAATCTATTCTTACCAGAGCCTCGACGGAACCTCACTTGACACTGCAACTCATCATTCCACCACTCTCTTTGAACTACACGCGACCTGATAACCCGGGTTATGTCGGATGTCCAAAACCAGGACTCGATTGCACTCTCTTCTTTTAAAATAATAATAATAATAAATAACGGTTTGATCACAAATTAGTTATATCACTCATTTTTGTTTGCTTGAAAACTATTCATGTTTCCAAACGAGTGCATTTCACGTGGCGTGATTTGCAATATGTACAAAACAACGAGTGCACGACATCGTGTTTCAAATAAACCATAATTATTTAAAATATATAATTCGAAGCAATATAGAAGCAGTAATGCATAAAAGGTTTTAAAATATGTTTAATCCTAATAAATCAAGCCAAGTGCAATATGTTAAGCGACTGTGCTAAAACCACGGTACTCAGGACTGTCTCACACCTCTCGGGTTAACATAATTTCTTATCCGATCTTCTGTGTATCGCAGACTTAAATAGAATCAAGACTTCTTTGAATTGGGATTCAAAATAATTTGGTGACTTGGAACACCGTAATCAATTATTCCACATGACAACTCTAAAAAATAAAACAAACCAATCATATTTCAAAAACACTTTAATCGGAAAAACTCCTTTTCCCCCGAAAACTGGAGGTGTGACGGAAAGGAATTCCCAGACTTCGATACAAGCTTCCTCCAAATATCATTGCCTTGCAAAAGAAAATGCCATTTTTTCTTTATTTACACTACATGCATTTATAATTTAACGGATCATATGGCCTCTTGCAAATGGACAATTAATGCCATTTGACCACCTCGGCGACGTCAGTATCAAGAATATTATTGCACCAGCTCGTCATAGTAAAGACTGCAGTTAAATTGCCAGAGGCACGAGGAAGTGACACCAGTGCTAAAATCAGATTAGAAAAATGGAAATTCGTCCATAGAACAATCATATTGCACCAGCAAACGCTATCAAAGAGCAAAAACATGATACAAGTATGAATAAAAACGAATTTTACAAACAACCACCATCGCACAATAAGATAACATAGGACAGATTGGTTAAATTTTGTCGAGAAAATAAACACCTGAAGAAGAAAAATATACGGCAGTACGCCAAAGAAACACACAAAGAGCTTACAAAAAAAAAAAAAGAATCTATGATTATGAAAACCAAAATAACTAACATGACATACACAGGAGTGCTAGCAGAACCATTTCAGCCAGCAGGCGGAAATTGCAGCTATTTTATCAGCCAGCAACTCTATGCACCAACACATGATTCAAGCAATCTACTGTCAGAAACTTCTTTCACATATCAGCAATTGGGTTACGCCACCAAGCGATGCAGGTCATCAACCAGCTGGTCAATACTCTCTTCCCTTAAAATGGCGATTCCTGTTGGAATCAAGATAAAGAAAGAAAGCTAAAGCTGATAGTTTGTTATTATATTATCTCAATACCAGCAGAAGCATCATCAGATAAATGGGAAATTCCATCATATTGACGTGTGAACTTGCTTATATTGCTAGTCCCAACTCTTGATAAAAGAGGAGAGAGTTGCGGTAGCCAGCGTGAAGCTAGCCAATCTATGGCGTATCCTTGAAATGCAAAATACATTGGGACATGCTCAACTAAGCACGTGTTAGATTGGCATTTGAGTCCTATGTTCATTAGGAGTCATTGGCCTTGTCAAAGGACTTACTTGCCAAAAGGTAGAGAGTTTTCTGGTGCTACAAAAACTAATTTTGTTTTATCAAATTGGACTGAGACAGACCAAAACAGAATACTTCGAGTGCAAGTTCAGTGACGGAACTCATGAAGCAGACGTAGATGTGAAGCTTGATACTCAAGTCATCCCCAGGAGAAGTAGTTTCAAGTATCTCGGCTCTATAATCCAAGGTAATGAAAAGGTCTCACATTGTATTGGTGCGGGGTGGATGAAATGGAGGCTCGTATCCGGTGTTTTGTGTGATAAGAATGTTCCACCGAGACTTAAGGGTAAGTTCTACAGAATGATGGTTAAACCTACTATATTGTATGGGCCGAGTCTTGGCCACTCAAGAACTCTAGAAGATGAAAGTAACCGCAATAAGGATGCTGAGATGGATGTGTGGGCATACCGGGGGAGATAAGACTAGGAATGAAGTTATTCGGGACAAAGTGGAAGGTGGCCCCGTGGAGGACAAGATACGGGAGCCAGGGCTGAGATGATTCTCACGAGTGAAGAGGAGAAGGATAGATGTTCGTATTAGGAGGTGTGAGAGGTTGGCCTGAGAAGAGATAGAGATAGGCCAAAGAAGTATTAGGGAGAGGTGATTACGCAGCTCATGGAACTAATTCAGCTCACTGAGGACATGACCCACAATAAGAGGATGTGGAGGTTGAGAATTAAGATAAAAAACTAGTAGGTAATCAAGAGTTCCCAGTAGTATAGTAGCACTCGTGTATTTTCATATTCTTCGATCTCTATTATATGACTGTCGTTTTGTTCGCGTTGTTTAACTTCTTTCCCTGTTGTTATTATTTGATGTTATTTTTCCTTCTTTGGCTTCTCCTTTTCTCCCCTTTTTTCCTTTTCGTCTTTTGTCTTCTTCTTTCCTTTCTTATTTTTTTCCACCTTTTCCTGAGCCGAGGATTTATCAGAAACAACCTCTCTACCTCACCGGGTAGGGGTAAGGTTTGCACACACCCTACTTGTGAGATTATACTAGTTATGTTGTTGTTGTAAATTGGACTGAGACAAGCTTAAATAGAGTGACATAGATAATGAGGATTCATATGACCTTTAAGGCCCCGTGAAATTTTTCCTAAAAAACGGGATACATGGCGTCGGGTAGGCGTCGGGTAGGCGTAGGTGTTAATGATAGTAGAATTCTTCGCGCCGACGGATTGAACAGTGCGCTGGGAAGTTGAAGGAAAATGTTCCGCAGAGTTGGGCATTTCTGCGCCCCATTATGCGGCGGCTTAATCACTCTGCGAGTCGTAGAATGGCCGCAGAGTGAGACGGTTATTTGGGTCATTCTGATGTCATATTCGCGGCCCACTATGCGATCGCATAACCATTTCACGAGCCGCACTTTGATGCATATCAAGCCTTGGAATTTTGCAAAGGGAGGTTCAGCGACGCATTATGCGACCACAGAACAGGTCTGCGGGCCGCATAACGGCCGCAGAATGAGGCAAGCCAGCCCAGTTCTGGAGGGCCTTTTCCGCAGCCATTTCGCAGACCGCAGATATGCGGTCGCATCCTGTTCCGGGGCTTCATTTTTGGGTTTTTATAACCCGACCCTACTTCGTTAAAACAGATGCAATAGACCTTTTTAAAGCAAAAATCTGGTATTTTGAGAGTGAGAGAGAGTGCTTAGAGTGGGAGAGTGATCAACCAATTGTCCATCAATTCTTGCTCAAATCTTTGAAGATTAACAAGGAAAACTCTCTAAGTCTTTATGCTACAGGTAAGATTCTACACCCTAGTCCTTAATTTTGAAAATTGACTAAAAATAAGTAATCAGCAAGACAATTCTTAGGTATGGGAGTTGTTTATCATGTGTTATCAAAAGGTGTAGGAAGATTGTGAGCTAAAAAAGGTAAAGAATGGGTTGTGGGATGATAGAATCTTCCATAAAAAGGCCTCAGAACCTTAATGCACACCTAGTGGTTGATAAAATGCTCAAATGAGCTAGAATCATGATCATCTTCCTAATTTTGGTTCAACTTGTTATATTTCTAAAATAGATTAAAGTTGCTAAGAATTCCGGAACATTTTAGAGTTTAAGGAAGCTCAATTGAGGTATGTTGGCTAAACCACTTTCTTAGAATTGAATTCCATGGCGTTCATTGTAAGTTTTGTAAGACCCGAGTTGATTATTATGAAATTGGTTATTCCGAGTAAACTTGTGTGAAAGATATATGTTCAATATGTGTTCCGAATGTTTTTATCTTGCTATGTTATCATCTGAGGATATATTCTAAGTGTGGGATGTGTGTTATAAATGTTATGACTTCAAGTCAAGTTTGAATGAAGGTTATCATGCTAAATTATGTGAAAAAAATCCCTATATGTCTAATACTTTTAATTGCTCTCATGTATACCTAAAAGTCGTGTTGTCGATAATGATGATGATGTGTAAAAGTAAAAAAGGGGAGCATGAAATATGAAACTCGGCCAAGTGCCAAGAATGATATTATAATTGTGGCCATAAGTGCCGATGAATTGAATAGATGTGAAGAAAGTATGACGTGAGATGATTGATAGAAAAGGTAATGTCTCGGGTGAGACGGCCTAGCCGATCGGGCCGTGATCGGACGCCATGCCGCACACATGGTGGTGATTGTGTTGGAAATTGTAATCGAAATTGTGATTGCCGTTGATGTCTCTAATGAGGCGGATTAGCCGATCGAGCCGTGATCGGACTCCGTGTAAAAGTACGGAGATATTGCGAATAATGGTATATCGGAACTAAAGAGCTCCCCAACTAAAAACATGGAAATTTACTTGAAAACTTATGTGGTTCTTAACTTGATGTTTTGGTATTGTTTGAGGCTTCTATTGCTTTCATGATTTTCTTCCGTGTATTATTATTCATTCTATTGAGATGGTGTTTATACTAGTACTATTCGACAGTACTAACGTCCCTTTTGCCGGGAGCGCTGCATCTTTAATTGATGCAGGTGGTTCCACGGCAGGTGGCATTGATCAGTGATAGCAGTACACCCTCCTCCCAGCAGACTTAGTGAGCCTCACTTTATTCCGAGGTTATGCATCTTTTGTTTACTATACTATTACGTTTTGAGGTATAGTCGGAGCCTTGTTGTCAGCACTACTATCATTATCCTTGTAATTATTAGAGGCTCCGTCGACATAGTGTGGGTTGTATATGGGTGCTGGAAAAATCAAACGAATTATGTTGTGTTTGAACCGTTTATTCCACTTTAGCCTATGAAGATGTGTGTATTTTGAGACATTAAAAATAAAGTAATTAATGGAAGGGATTTGGTATTGTATACACGATCTCCCTGATGTCTAATTAATGTGAATATGTCTTCTCTTTGTCATGAGTGAGTTTAGGTAGAAAGTATCTAGCAGGCTTGCTCGGCCGCGTTCACTCGGTTGAGCGCCGGTCGCGCTCCCGGAGTTTGGGGCGTGACATGACAGACGACAACAACAAAAAATCCAGTTTAATCCCACATGGTGGGGTACGGGGAGGGTAGTGTGTATTCAGCCTGACCCCTACCTTGTGGAGATAACCCTTACCTTGTGGAGATAACCCTTACCTTGTGGAGATAGAGAGGATGTTTCCAATAGACCCTCGGCTCAGAGAAGCATAAGCAATATGATTGACGACAACTTGCTTGATATTAAGGTGTAGTTAGTGTTGTGGCTTTTTTTGTGGAAAATTCCTCTTAAGCATTGCCCACTATGTTAAGGACCATTACGATCATTAATTCATTATCAAGCAAGGTACCCAAAATTGACTTTTATCACAATGATAGCTATTAAAATGGCCAGAAGACTGCAAGACCGAAAAAGTAAAGGGTACATGCCAGAAAAAGATTCTTACAGGGGGGTAAGTTGGCATGTAGACAACTTGCCGAGGGTGACCAATCATCATCTGCTGTCCATACTGCAATCAAAGGAGGAGATTTTAAACATTATGCAATCCAATTCAATGGCAGAACGACTAGTGCATTGACCAAATCTCTCCAATATTACAGGCAGAAGAACCAGCACGTACTATGGGCAATGACCAAAAAAAGGACAAACCTGAGGTCCATTTGGATGAAAGTATGGCTGTGGTGCAGGTGTAGCCTGTGGATTAAATATAACAGGCTGATGACCAGCATACGATGGACCAACCTGCAAATAGTACGTTAGCAACATTTAACATCAGAACACTCTGCCCCACCCTCCAAAAAGGAAAAAGTGAGAGATAGAGAGAGAGAAGCAACAGCATGTTCAGTTCACAAAGATGCAAACAGATTCTTTGTGAACTTCACCAGCTATCTAGCAATTTGAAAATAGCTTGCAATTCAATCTTGCATCTCAGTTCCTTAAGAATATTCCAAAAATCTAGTCTAAAGAGGATCTCACTAATCGCTAGTCAACATAATTGCATCCATGATACATTAACCATTAAAAGATGGAAAAGAATCAATTAACGACACATAAAATAAAACAAGGTGGCTGTTACCCTTTTACCGTTTACTATATGTAAAACTCCAAAATCAAGTGTGCTTGGGCGAAGTACTAGGGCAGATGACCCTTCGGAAGTCCTTGTGTGGCATCCCTCAAACTTAGGCCACATTGCTGGTCTTAAGCCCAGATAAAGGACAAGGTTATGATAGGTTCGCTGTTTGTTTTTTTGTGCTCTTCTCGATGTAACAATAAACTACTGATTTTCAGACCACTATGGTGAACATATCGTGTAATATTTTTAAGATTCAGTTATTCCAATTACCATTCTTAAGAATCATTTGCAACTATGTACCATTTCACCCAAAAAAAAAAGGAGAGAGAATCGTTTGCAAGTAGAGTTGGACAATATATTTCATTTGATAGAGTTGGACAGATGTAGAATGAAATACCAGTATGGAAACTGCCTATCCCAATGAAACCCAGATCATCAAGACTCAACAATGCTTGGCATCAAAAGTACCCAGCCAAGCCGCATTCATAAAAACAAACATTCATAAAAGCAACACCAATCAGTAATAATACATAAAAGCATCATTACCCCAATGCCCACAGACATGCCATGCACGTGTGGCATAGCAGCCACCCCAGCTGGATAGTAGAAGGAATTATCAGACACTGGAGATGCCGGTCTTAAAGTTGTTTGAGATGGGACGAAACTCTTCGCATTGGGATTAAATTTAAATTCCTGCCAGAACGTTGAACGAAGAGCCCATAAAAACTTCATGAAATGATTGCTTGCTGATAGTCATCCTTTGTTGAATAGAAAAAGGTATCAAAGAAGAAGTCTTACCTTAGCATGTGGATTCAATGTGGACTTTGTGGATTTTTCTGAGGAAAATGAACTCACTGAAGAGCTACGTGACAATCCATTGCTAGATGCAGCACCTGCTTTATCAATAGAGGATAAAGCAGAATTACTAGGTCTGACACAAGAATTCGCAGATCGGGCAATGTCTTGACTCTTGAAAGCCGCAACAGGCCCCTTTTCACTAGAAGAGCCTGCAATCTTATCCTGGCACTTGAGAGGAGCAGACGATGTGGAGACATCCGCAGATGATCCACCCTTATCCGAAGTTTCCTTTTTCAGTCGTGATGACTTGGAATCTACATGTAAAAACTTAAAATCAACAGAGATGCAATAAAATGAGGCAGACACACATTTTTTAAACACTTATTGCGAGAAGGGGATAAACTATAATTAAAAAGGGAGGCTAATTTAGTTAACCATAAAACTTTCCAATAAAAAGAGTCGCTTTAAGGAGCCAATAGCATCCTTGATTCTCATGATATACAAGTGTCGCTACCAGGATTATTTATATTACCTATTTTGACTGCTCAGCATACAATACATTAAAATAAAAGTTTTTTAGAGATGTGCGAAAGCTTGCTTCAAGGAACCTAGCATCATTCGAGGCTTACCTAGCTAGACCTTCACCAACCACCACCAGCCATTCTTTTAGCTGGTGGGCAGTAGATCAGAACATTGACGTGGTATTTTTTTTTGTTTTACTGATGGCGAAGGACCAAAGTGACATGCTCAACAATCTCGAGGCAGACAACATTTTTTTCTTTTAGATGAGTATAACATCCTAACAGTGTTATCAAAGGAGAGAAGAGCCAAAAAAGCTCCAAGGTCCCACGAAAAGAGAGATAACCTTGCCAGTAAATACCGGCGGGACAATCCAAGAAATGAATTTCTACGTTATCAAAGGGGACATGAGGTACAATGCTCTATTCGGAAGGCCGTGGGTTCATAACATGAGGGCGGTACTCTCGACCTTGCACCAGGCATTGAAATTTCCCCCACCGGGGCGAGTCAAAATGGTCTACGGAGAACATCTGGCCGCAAGGCTGATGTTGCTGTCGACGAGCTAATACCGGTTGGTTTCGACGTCAAGGAACACGAGACCGACCAAAACAGAAGAGATTAAATAGCAATCACTGATACCGACCTCAGCCAAACCGGAGAAACAAGAAGAACGAGAGCTGACGAGGAGGCCAATTATAGCTCCTGATGACACTGACGCCACCAAATCAACGGTTGAAGAGTTGGAACAAGTAATATTAATCGAGCATCTACCGGATCGAAAGGTATACCTGTGCACGGGATTAACCCCCGAGCTCAGGGAAAAAATTATTTATATTCCTAAAGCTAATGCCGATTATTTTGCTTGGTCCCATCTTGGGGCTTTAAGCGCAAAGCGCAAATAAAGCGTGGGCTTTAATGAAAAAAGGCGCAACTAGAGAAAGAGTAAAACTATGTATATGTAGTATAACACCAATAATTATAAGCATGAATAACAAATATATGGACAAAGAAAAAAATTATGATAAAGTGAAGTATCAATTATTTAGTGTCGTCTTTTGAGGATTACACTCATTGGCAAGGAAAAGTATGACTTTGAGCCTTGATGCAACACTGAAGCGCCCACAAAGCAAGGCGAAGCGCTCAACCTGTTTTGAGCCTCGCTTCAAGGCTAAAGCGTGCCTTTGACAACACTGCATCCTAATATTAAATATCAATTTCTGAGCGGAGCTATTTTGAGGGGGGAAAAAGTGAAGAGAAGATGACAGGATACAAGTCAACTAGCAGCAATGTAGCAAGAAGGGAAATATTTATAAGAAATCTATCCTTAGGAGTTGCAGGCATGGATATTTGACTAGTTGAACCTCAAGAGAAACTCACCTTCAAGTATTGATGTTTGAGCCTCATCAGCTAACTACAAGAAACAACGAGTACTGACCATGAGAGCTTTTCCAAGCAAGGAAAAAAGAAATAGTAAAGAAATTGATTTTTAACGAAAGCAATAAGCATTTAAGGGAGTTAAAAGTTCAGCTACCATTTGCATTCTCATCGCCTCATCATTGCAACTAGCTCCATCATGTTCACTGAAGGTGATCTTATGCCCCCTAAAGGAACACATGGTCAGAGCAATAAAAAATTGATAGCTAAAGGGGGTAAGAGTTTATTGTATTTAAGCTTTCTCTTTTAAAAGTAGAAAACATGATAAGAGGAAGTAGACTTCTCAGACTAGGTAGAGAAGAACAGTCAGAATGTCAGAAAGAAAGACTGTAACAACCTGCTCTCATCCATCATCGAGGCACTTTGAGGAACATGTTTAGCTGATGACTGTTTGCTATGATCATCATAGTAAGTCTGATAGACATTCCTGCTGGTACTCAACTGAGAAGATTGCCATTCATCCTACAGACATAAGGCAAGACTAAACTGGCGATGTGATCTTAAGATACAAGCAGACAATCAAAGGCATAGAACTAACACATGAACACAGACAGTTTAAAGACCTCTTTTATTTTTGTATTTTTGATATTGGTGGTATACAAGGTCAGTTTGCACACACCTCAACTAGTCAACCGCGTACCTGCTGCCTCCCTCCCACCAACACAGGCATGGGGTAACTCTTTAAGCTTAGAATGATGAAAAGAAATCACCTAACATTTCTTTTCCTCAGCTGGGATTTGAATCCTAGTCTCCCATTCATTAAAACTTCATTGACCGCTAAGTCACATCTTTGGGTGCCACTTTAAACCATTTCATTCGATCTATGAAAGTTAAGAGAAATTTCTTGCTAGCAGGACTTGTGTCTAAAAGGCATGGATAGTACTTGTATTTGCCAGCACTTTCATTACTCTGCGATAAAGTTTCCAACTAGTTGAGACATTTGAATAGTTAGAAAACCATCTTACTACATCAGGTATATCCCAATTAAATGCCTCAGTTTGACGAAAATAAGTTAAGCACAGACATAAAACCTTACCTAACAATACATTGACACAAACGAATAAAGTTCTCATTCCACAAAGGAATAGATTATGCAAGACACAATGAGCCTAAATGAGCATACCCTTACCGTATAGGAAGATCTTGATGAGAATTCTGCACCATCAACAACTTTCCCAACACTCGTGCTAGTGAATGTTTCATCATTACGTGAATCCACCAGTATGTCCTCACAGTCATCATATCCACTATCATCAAACCCTCTAACAACTGCTGAAAATCTGGTTTCTTCATCAACTTCAAGGTTCCCATGAAGTTGAATTCCTCTCTCCTGTGAAAATATAATTCCAAAACAAGTGAAGAAATTAAAATCAAAAGGCAGAACAAGAACCATTAGAGGATGGAAAGAAAACCAAGGATTAACGATATCGGTGTTCTCAAAAGCAGAAAGCAAAAAAGTAACAAGACTCCTAGGGGTTTAAGCGAGATTTGAGCGAAGCACGCTTTGAAGTTGGGTGCAAAATTTACCGATGATGCAAAAGTTCCCTAGCATATGAGAATCAGTTCTTATAACATCAAAATAGTAATTAAAGTTACCGAATTCAATATCTCATAAAAATAGTGAAATAATAAATTCAACCATTCAAATAAATACCATTAAAGTATACTTCAGCAAGCTCACGAGAAGATAACTTCAATTACAAATTTGATTTTCGATTTTTAATTTTCAACTAGAAGGCCATAAAAAGTTAATTTGCAACATCAATAACATATATAATAGTTTTAGTAACAGTAGTAATAATAAATTTTAAATACTAGCAAAGAGTCATTCTTATTTTATATTTTTGACAAGGCAAAGGGTCACTTCTTTATTGCCCTAGCATTCGGCCTACAAATCAAGAATTGGAGAACAAAAAATGAAATAGAGAAAAAGGGAAAGACAAATAGAACAATGGGTCATATTAAAAATAAGATAGAAGCAAGGAAAAGCAAAGAAAGGTTGTTTCAAACCAGTGAAGAAGAAAAAAGACATGAAGAGAACCCTGAAGTGTATCTGGAAAGGTGTCCTAGTATTCAGATAGTAAACAGCACCATTTATTATTCTTTTTATCTTTTAATGTCAAACTAAAGACGCGACTTCTCGCTCAGATCGCTTGCGCCTTACTATCGGACGCTCACGCTTCTTTGAAGTTGCCTTGCTTCGCCCATGTAAAGCAAAGACCCCTCACTTTCATCGCTCATTGTTGCTTTACTTCGCACATGTGAAGCGAGGACCCCTCGGTTTCATTACTCATCACTTTAACCAACAGACTTATCATTTTTTAGAACATTGCACAAGAAAAAGTAACCATGTAAATCTCACCTCTGCTAGATGAAGATCACGTGTTTCCTCACCCTCAATTTCCCTAGCTATTCTTAAAGCTTCTTTTTCCAACTCCCTCATTTGAGGACCTTTCTCAAGCTTTGTAGTATAAAGTTCCTCATTGAATGTGCTTTTTACTCCAAATAGTGTTTCATTGACCTCAAACTGATCCCAGCCCCTGCAAGCACATATTCAGTGACATAGAAGGTGAAAAACATTGTCATATTGGTAGACAGCCGGTAAACACTTGCTAAAGAAACATAATTCACAACTAGCACAAATTTGACACCAGCAGGGAAAAAGAAATCTTATATGTATCGCTACTAATTGAAGAATACAGCTGTGGAGCAACCATTCCAAGCAATCATCTGGCACCACTAATGAGCAGAAAAAGAGCACCAAAATCAAATTTGACTTTCAATAATCTTCAAATTAAGAAGTAGAAGAGATCTTTGAACACGGGAAAGGCACGGGTTTCTCCCCTCAAGCAGCTCAAAGGAAAAGCAGAACATAAGCATGAAATAACGATTTCCACCAAGACACACTCTACCTAGAGACATCAGAAAAGGATTTGAATGATTTCGGAAAGGGTTAAAGAACATGAAAATTTTCCATGTCTAATATCCTGCACAGTTCAACTCAACTCCCTACTCCAGAAAACATTGACTTTGGATATACTTAGGTTTATGGATATTTAATTCACGCGAAGGGTGGGAAAAAGAGTTCCTAATATTTCACTTTCCAGGTTGAATATTTGGCCAAGAAATTGGGGAGAAGGATAAACTGGAGAGACATGGCCAGGGATCAAAAATTCAAGAACAGAGGGGAAAGGAGGCCTCTTTATTGGAACTTCTGCAACATCCAAGAAATCTTGGGCTTACAAACAAAACAAATACTTCAAGAAGGATATTCATCTCCATGGACCCATTGCGTTCCTTCTAGGCTTCTACAACAACTACATACCCAGTGTAATCCCACTTGTGGGGTCCGGGGAGAGTAGTATGTAAAACAAAACAAAACTAATACTTTCGTTCCTCCCTCTCCCCCCATTCTTTCTTTCACCTTCTCCCCTTGCTTTTGTCCTTTCTTTCATTCCAAAATATCTGCTAAAAGAATTTCTAAAGAATGGAAGAAGATCGCAAACAAAACTAGTTTGATCTAATAACCTGTTCCAGTGGCCATCAAATATGTTATCCAGCTCAGGACATTCAAGAGCATCGTCGTCAGGCACCCAACGTTCCAACTGCCTCTCTACCTCAACATGCTGGGACTGTGATATGCATGAATCTGTCAAAAGCTCCTGCTGCTTTTCCCGCAGCAATTCGGCTTGGAAGACATCTAAAGTTGCAGGCACACCCTATTCCAAAGCAATAGCCCCATTATTACAGATTTACCTAACAGATAGACAGCCATAAAATCTGATTCTATTTATATCTTAGTCTTGCATGAAATGCCACCACAATCTTATATCACAGCGTCAATTGTTTGGTTGATCATTTAAGAACCATGCCAAATTTAGAATTTTTTACCAAAGTAAATAAAACAATTGCAAGCAAAAATCATAAAAGTTACACACAAACCTTTGCGATAACTTGCACAAGCTCTTTACCCGGTATTATCAAAGTCTTTGTTGGAGGTTTGATCAAAGATTCAGGAGTATTCTTCCTCCCCTGGGAACCATCTTTTATCAAGTGGGCCATTTTCAGAATAATACCTGAGCAAAGTTCAATGATAGAAGCAAACGTCAAATGCAAAATAGCATAATACATGACAGAACAATGTCCAGGGTCATCAATACTGGATAAAATAAAACAAAAGAAATCTAATTTTAATTTTCCAGACATACCAAAATCTTTGTCAGCATTTGTTGCATGAAATATCCCTGAAAACACGGATCCATCCAGTATCTGTACTTCCACTTCATGTCCAAGAAGACATGTACTAAAATAAACTAGTTGATCATGTGAAGGGCTTTCATATGCTCCCCTTTTACCTGAATTTCATGGCAGTTAAGAATTAAGGATATGAAGAAATACAACAATTCTAAGTTAGCAGCTCTCACCTACACCTGTCAACCTGCTGGAAGCCGTTTTTGTAGACGGCGTTCTACTCTCCAACCTTGTACCCATTTCTTTTTCGCCTTTCCGACGGCCAAATCCATTGGCAAAAGACCTTGGCTGAACAGCTTGCTGCATACTGTTCCCAAAAGATATCAGCAGGATGCAGTTCAGCTCAACTTCAGTCTATATACACTGCAGAGGACAATACACCAATAAATATATAGTCCTTGCTCAAGAGATGGAAATGCTAGTGAAGCATATTCTTCCTCAGATATGGAATATTATCTATCCACACACCATGTTTGAGCAGAGGGTATGGGATAGTATTACGAAAAAACAACTATACAAATGACAGCTAGTGCACTAAGCTCCCCCTCTAGTTCTAAAATCCTGGAGAAATCTTGGAGCCCAAATCAATTTCCCTATTCGATATGAAAACCTTACCCCAAAGTCTTTAAAACCAACCCACATTAAGTTCCCTTTCCTGTAATTTACACGAGATGCAGTTGATAGTTATCACATCGAGTTTACCCATGAAGGAAGACATCGAAGCAACAAGCACAACAACAACTACAACAACATACCCCGTAAAATCCCACTAGTGGGGTCTGGGGAGAGTAGAGTGTACGCAGACCTTACCCCTACCCTGAAAAGGATAAAGAGGTTGTTTCCGGGAGACTCTCAGCTCAACAGGAGAGACAATAATATCAGGAAAAAAACAAGAAAAAAGGCATGTAACAACAAAAAGATGTCAGAAAGAAAATAACAACAACGAAAAAGTGAAAGGACAATAACACAAAACTATGCAAAACAACATGTGAACACAACATAGACCGCTAACAAACCTAAACAAAACTCTATCGGACTACCCGGTACAAAGAAGGAAGAACTCTCGACTACCCCCTAGCCTACCACCCTAATGCTCGACCTCCACATGCTCCTATCAAGAGCCATGTCCTCGAAAATCTGAAGCCGTGCCATGTCTTGCCTGATCACCTCGCCCCAATACTTCTTAGGCCACCCCTGCCTCTTCTCGTACCTGCCAAAGTCAACCGCTCACACCTCCTAACCGGTGCATCTAGGCTTCTCCTCCACACGTGTCTAAACCACCTAAGTCGCGTTTCCCGCATCTTATCGTCCACGGGAGCCACGCCCACCCTCTCCTGAAAATCTTCATTCCGAATCTTATCCAACCTAGTGTGCCCACACATCCATCTCAACATCCTCATTTCTGCTACTTTCATCTTCTGGATATGTGAATTCTTGACCGGCCAACACTCAGTTCCGTACAACATAGCCGGTCTAACCACCGCTCTATAGAACTTACCATTGAGTTTTGGTGGCACATTCTTGTCACACAGGACTCAGACGCTAACCTCCATTTCATCCACCCCACCCCAATACGGTGCGTAACATCCCTGTCGATCTTCCCATCTCCCTGGATAATTGACTCTAAGTACTTAAAACTTTCTCTCTAGAGGATGACCTGTGAGTCAAGCCTAACTTCCACATCCGCTTCCCCCGTCACGTCGTTGAACTTACATTCTACATATTTCGTCTTAGTCCTACTCAACTTGAAACCTTTAGACTCCAGGGCCTGCCTCCAAACCTCCAATCTCCCATTAACGCCGCCTCGCGTCTCATCAATCAGAACTTATATCATCAGTGCGTCCATCGCCAGAGCAAATAAGAACGGACTAAGCGCAGATCCTTGGTGTAACCCCATAACAACCGGAAAAGGCTCTGAATCACCTCCCACGGTCCTAACCCGAGTCATAGCTCCATCATACATATCCTTTATCGCCTTAATGTAAGTCACCGACACACCTTTCACCTCCAGACACCTCCAAAGGACGTCCCTAGAGACCTTGTCATATGTCTTCTCTAGGTCAATAAACACCATATGCAAATCCCTCTTCCTATCCCTGTATAGTTTCACCAACCTCCTGATAAGGTGGATAGCTTGTAGTAGAACGACCGGGCATTACCCCGAACTGGTTTTCCAATACAGACACCGCGTCCTTATCCTCCATTCCACCACCCTCTCCTAAATTTTCATGGTATGACTTAGTAACTTGATACCCCTATAGTTGTTACAATTCTGGATATCCCCTTTGTTCTTGTACACCAACTCCACCGCCACTCATCAGGCATCCTCTTTGTCCTGACGATAACATCAAAAACAACTCAGTCAGCCACTCCAAGCTTGCTCTACCCGCATATCTCCAAAACTTTACTGGAATCTCGTCTGGTCCAGTCGCTTTGCCCCGACTCATCTTACCCATCGCACCCACGACCTCCTCAACCTTAATGCGCCTACAATACCCAAAGTCTCGGTGACTCTTGGAGTGCCTCGATTGCAAAAAGCACAATCAAACAATATTCAAGATATAAGCAGTGTGGCATACCAAGCACGAATTGGCAACAAGAAACAAAACAACCCATAAGATATCTTCTATAAACAGCACAAATTTACTGACAGGCACTAAAATGAAGTATACAAAAACGGATAAAAATTGGTAATCAAATTAAAATTTTCAGCTTAGAAACAAGATAAGCAACTTTCATTGTGCCAATCCAAAATTGATGATCCGAAAAATTGAAAATAGACCAGCAAAGATCTTTGAAAAGGAACACAAATGAGAGAAGTACACATTTAAACTGATATGAGGTTTTTCAATGCTAAACTTTGCGAGTGACAAGACTGGTACTTTTTGAAGACCTTAATTTAAATCTTTTTAAAAAAAAGGCTATAGACTGCAAAGAAAAGATCAAATTGTGCATTAAACATTGTCAGGGAAGTAAGATCTTGGCTAACCAACTGAAAGCACCTGAGAAAAACACATGAGCTGGAGTTGTAAAATCCTATTGAAATCACGGACCTCCAAATCAATTTTATTTTATTCAATACAAAAACCCTAACCCCAAAGTCTTTAAAACCAACCCGCATTGGGTTATCTTTTTGTGCAACATACACGAGATGCAGCTGATAGTTATCTCATCTAGTTAACCCATTAAAGAAGACAAGAAGCTACAGGAACAAACAAGTAAAACATCAGTGTGGTTGTACCAAGCACGAATTGGCAACAAAAAAATTAATCCATAATAAATCTTCTATAAACCGAACAAATTTGCCATAAGCAATCAATGATGTATACGAAAACAAAAAAAATTGGTAATCAAATAGAAATTTCAAATTTCGAAACAAGATAAGCAACTTTAATTGTGCCGATCCATTAGATGATCTGATAATAAACATGCAAATTTGGTAGTACGGATGAAGAAACTTACGAATAAATAGAGAGGGAGGGGTGGGGGGGAGGTGGCGATCCTGGCGAAGAAGAAACGGGATTGATCGGAGATGACGACGCTCTCTGTGTAAAAAACAATTGAAGGATGAAACAAGAGTCTCTGGCGGGTCTACCGCTACTGATAACCCAACTTGGACCAGAGAGAGACTCAATTGCCCGTTTTATTACATGGGTTTCGACCCAACCCAAGACCCGAGATCCGTTATATTTTCTCTTTGCATTTCCGATTCCGAATTGGTTTCCTGATATTAGCTACTCCTTGTTACCGTTTAAAGTGGTAAACCACAACGCAAATAAAAAGGATGTACACTTGATTGTTATTACTAGTTGAAAAGTACGGGATGTTGTACGCTATAGGTATAGCGTTTTAATTTTGTACCCCTTTTTTTTAATCTCATTCGTCTTCTCCAACATCGGATTTCCCTCCCCCATTTTTTTAACTTTCACTCCCTAAATCTGCCCTCCCCCACTCGTCACAGTAAAAAAAAAAAAAATTGTGCCCCCCGGTCACACAAAAGGTTTAGAACGTAGGTCCCATATCGGAGTAGAGCATCGTATTATTGTGGTTTTACTCTTTCGGACTCAAATTTCCAATCAATTTGCTTTCCGAAAATACTAAATCGAGGTATTTCGATTTATTTTATGTTGAAACTTGTATAATAATGCATATTAGTTGATTTGAATGTGTTCCTATTTTATTTTGTGTTTTATTTGCGAAACTAGTATGTTATATTTATCCGGGCTTAGATATTAGTGTTTTATAAAATAAAAGGTTTAGAACGTAGGTCCCACATCGGAGTAGAGCATCGTATTATTGTGTTTTACTCTTTCGGACTCAAATTTCCAATCAATTTGCTTTCCGAAAATACTAAATCGAGGTATTTCGATTTATTTTATGTTGAAACTTGTATAATAATGCATATTAGTTGATTTGAATGTGTTCCTATTTTATTTTGTGTTTTATTTGCGAAACTAGTATGTTATATTTATCCGGACTTAGATATTAGTGTTTTATAAAATAAAAAAAATTGTGAAATAAATTTTTCTGTTAATATCCGGACTTAAATATTTGTGTTTCCATGTCGTTTTGTGTTTTATTTGCGAAACTAATATGTTCTATGTATTTTTGTGTATGTTATGTGATTAAAATGTATTTGTTGTTTATATTTAGTTTAGATTATTTTTTAACGTAGTAAAATGTAGAGCCTTTTAGCGTAGTAAAGTATAGTATTTTAGCGTAGAATCCATGTAGTTTGATTATCTTATACTGGTAGTTGAAAATGCAAATTTTGTACAATTAAGTTATTAAAAATTATGAATTTAAATTATAAAACAAACACACAAATTTATAAAAATATTGAATTTGTCACACATAATTATTCATGATAGTTTGGTGCTACTGGGCGTCCAATATCGAGCCAAGAACCCATAGGTATATATACTTTGTACAATTAAATAATTAAAAATTATAAAAATATTGAATTTGACACACATAATTATTAATGATAGTTTGGTGCTACTGGGCCTCAAATATCGAGTCTGGAACTCATACATATATATACATATATATATACATACATACATATATATACATATATATATACATACATACATACATATACATATATATATATATATATGCTTTGTACAATTAAATAATAAAAAATTAATAATTTAATTTATAAAACAAACACTTAACATTATTTAAAAACTTGAAATCAAGATAGTTTGGTACTACTGGACCTCAAATATCGAGTCTGGAACGCAATAGCTATATATACCATGTCCATTTCAATATTGTATAACTCAAAAACTTAATTATTTAATTTACATATTAAACATACAATTGATGTTGTTTAAATTTACAGTTGACGACATAGACGTGCCGCCTATACATCTCGACCCTTACTCTCATGAGCTATTAGTCCTGCGGGGCGATCATAGATCCGCCCATATATGGGACGGACAGTTACTGACCCAGACTCTCCGCGCTAGGAGAGTGGACGACATGTGGGATTTTTTGAGGGATAGAGATCTTCATCCCCGTGTAGTCCAGTTCCCTGCAGGACACGGGATTTTATAGGATATTCAGATCGGCCGGATGCAGCTCGATTGGGCTTTGATCATGGCGTTGATTGAGCGGTGGCGACCGGAGACACACACTTTCCACCTGCCCATTGGCGAGGCCACCATCAGGCTGCAATACGTGGAGGTTTTATATGGCATGTCAGTTGATGGCATGCCCGTTTCACTGCCTATTCGTATGAGATCTTTGTCGCGTGTGGATTATTTGGATATGCTGCAGAGGCTCACAGGTTTCAGGGCACAGGACGATACTGCATCGTCGGGGGCCAGTCGGATGGAGGTACTCCACCCTGCTATCGCCGACGAGACAGAGGAGGTAGATATTATCCAATATACGAGGTTGTTGTTGCTTCTTCTATTTGGGGGGGGGGGTCTTGTTCCCGAACACTTCGGGGAACCTAGTCAGCCTGCGGTTTCTTCATCATATTGCGCTGCTAGATGACTTACCCTATTACAGCTGGGGTGGTGTTGTTCTCGCCTATGTGTCGGGCTTGCATGAGCACATAGAGAGACGTTTGTGATTTTCTGCCGCTTCTACAAATGACAACATATTCAAATAATATGTTTATTAGTTCCAATTCTACCTAGTTAGAATTAATCTTAAACCTTGCGTCAACTTTGTATGTTAGGTTTGGGCCTGGGAGCGGTTTATGCAGTTTCAACCACCTCTACCACAATTACTCCTAATGTACCACTATCTCTAGCCAGGAGGTGGGTTCTCCGCCGTAGACTTGCACGAGAGTATGATGCTCATCATAATCTCCCCCTCTACAGGGATGTGTTGGATCTGCTGGAGGGCGCACAGGTAAATATGTACCTAAACTTACCTGGTATAGATTAACTTAGTGTTGCGCATACTCACGTTTTGTGTTGTTATTTGATAGTTCATTTGGACGCCATACAACGACGATTTGATTGGTACCCTGCCAAATTATTGCTCGTTCAGCCGACCGATTTGGAGCACTTCTGCCCTGCTCATATGCCTCGATATTGTGGAGCATCATGCCTCCGAGCGGGTACTTCGTCAGTTTGGCCGTCCGCAGTATATACCGAGGTCGTCTATATAGGAGGCTACACATTATCAGAGGGATGATTGTTCTAGGGCGGACGCCGCATTTATGACATGGCTAGCAGCGCATATCCATATTTGGGACTAGCGAGATCAATTGATTCCGCCCCCACATACGCAAATGCAGGCGGTGCCTATTCAGGGATATATGTCATTGTACCGCCACGTTACCCGACTTTTTATCGGGAACCTCATTCATTCGGTTGACGATCGGTATGTTCCATACGCCGGGCGACACGAGGCCCTGGTATGTTTTTTTGTTATTATTAATTATATAACTGTAATTTAGTGCCATATATCTAGTTTATATTTTTTACGTTGTGCAGGCTATTGGACTACATACCGTCTATCAGATGGGACTGCAAATGCAGGATCATGTCGGCGATCCTGCGGCCATGTAGGATTATAGTCGTCGATTTGTAGAGGTGGCTGCCCGGACACCACAGCGAGCCCGAGAGGATCAGCATTTGGCACACGAGCCTGATTATGTGGACCCAGGGCAGTACGAGTGAGGCGTTGGTGTCGCACGAGGTGGTCGTGCCCGACGAGGTCGCGGTGCCTGACGAGGCGAGGGTTCCGGACGACGTGGTGGTGGGCGCAGAGGAGGTCGTCCCCAGCAAGGGGGCGTTGAGGCCCATGCTGATGATGTTGCTGCTGATCTGGCAGGTGGCCTACATGAGACGGACATGCCGTCTTACAGCCTTTGGGATTCATCTCACTCCAGGGACTTCGCAGGTGACCCCGTCAGGTCAATTATTGATCACGAGCACGGATATTCCTGGAGTGGATTGGGCTAGATATTTCCCAGGCCCGTCTACCGCTGATGAGGATCGGCCGACCCGAGATTTGCATTGTTGGCACAAACACCAAAAGCTAGAGGAAATCTTTGTCCATTAGCATCTACTGTCACGACTATCAACAACTTGATATCGTACTTTCCATAGACATGAGTGCCATCTATGGATATTACGGGCCGGCAATGCGAAAAATCATCAATTGTTGGTTTAAATGCCCAGAACACGTAATTAAATATATATTCTGGTTTACCCGGACTCCGCTCAAGCTTCCACTCAACAACCGTCCCGAGGTTAAAGTGCTGCAGTGCGGCCGTGTACTTGGGCAGAGCTGCAAATGACTTATCCCAGTTACCATAGACAATTTCAAACGCTCGTTTGCGCCCGAGAAATGCCTTTCTTTTGGTAATGGTATGTCCATATTCCTGGTGGACTGATGTAATGCACTCTTTGATTTTATACCTTATGGACGCTTCGAGGTGAGGAATAAGTACAAGAGAAATCAAGTCAATATCCAAGTTGAAGTGATTCCCGTTGAATGTATCCATTTCGCATGTGTGGGTGGGAATGTATTTACCCACTTTCCACAGACCTGTCTTCTTCTTGCTCGCATGCACCATCTAATGACATGGCCAAAACCACCTGCGGCAAACGACCTTGTATACCACCGGACTTGACTCATATACCATCATCTCACGACACTCTTTTACGTTGTGCATTTTACAAGCCCTGCTTACACGCGCTTTATCAGGAAAAAACATGCCCTTTGCCAGCACCGTTGGTCTAGACTCATCCCACATTGTTGTTCGGATTTCATCAAAATCCCTTGTGAGAGCTTCCACATCCGACATGCTTGGCAAGTTATCAATGTAAGGAATCTCCCTTGAATGAAACGACACTTAAGACTCGTACACTCTTCGTCTAGGGGTGAGGTGGGGGGAAGCATACTCTCTCGTCAAATCAGGTCCTTCCTCCTCATCACCATCCTCACGAGGAAAGGGTGTCCCGTCTCCGGATTCATCAGCATTGTTGTCGTAATCACTGTTCTCTTCCTCACTATGTGCATCTGCCAGATCCGGATTTAATACGTCGTCTTCGGGCAACTGAGTGAGTACGAGTGGTTTAACTTGCTCGTTTTCACTGCACAACCAACAAAATAATAAGCTACTAAAATTAATAAATTCATTCCATATAGATATATTACTTCACTTACAAGTCGTAATGTGATGAAATTCCATGATGGACATTTTCATTTAGGTGATGACTCCCGGATGGACCACTTGTAAAATTCATATCCGGTCGGTACCCCCTGTTAAATATATGACCGTTAATACAACACAACAAAAATGTACATCATAACACAAAGGGAAATTGAAGTTTACCACTCGTCTTGTGAATTATGGAAAGTATGAGAGAAATTATTTTCTCGATGTTCATTCGGCGGCGGTGATAAGTTTAAATCAAGGAAAACTCTTTCATCCGGTATCTGTCCGGCAAAAACTGCTCTAGAATAACCACCCGATGACTGTGGGTTATCCCTACTACTCGCAACCTCATTATTGGGAACGTCTTCGACCTTGACGTACATCTCCAACATTGTGATTACAAGAAATTCCTGGCATTCATCCGGAGTCCTCAGAAAATCCCTCAAAGTTTCATCGTCGTCGATGTTAAACTTCAAGAAAAAAGCAACCCCTTGCGGAGTGACAGAATACAGATATCTTCCGGTTACTTTAAGTATCACTGAATGTTTTCTCACACTCATTTTTTTGCATGACAACGATATCAATTTATCGTACTCCATTTTAAGTGAAAATTTAACATGACACTGTGAAGATAAACTGTACCTCACAGAGTTATTCTCCATCATAACCTCACCCCCCAATATAATAAAACTCTTATTCTACGCTCTTTATACATAATGAAGAAATGCTTGAGAATTTAACAACAAGAAACGTTTGAACGGGAGTTAAAATATTGGCAAACTATATCATAGATACGAAAGTTTTCCTACAAAAGGGGCTGGCTATTGCCAAGCTGCA
>ML276255.1:7810-70796 GCA_005239495.1 Nicotiana undulata | reverse complement strand
ATCCGGGAGCTTTCCCCCTGTACTGCATTGCATATTTAAATTGGGACTACGAACCGAGATCCGAAGCTTTCCCCCTGTCCTGCATTGCATATTTAAATTGGGACTACGGACCGAGATACGGGAGCTTTCCCCCTGCATTGCATTGCACGATTATCACCTGAGTTATATGATGTGCCGAACAGGAGATTCATTACTCTGTCTTCTGGTCGTTACTTTGAATTGCCGTTAATTATTACTGTCTACTTAACTGTTAACTATATCTGTCTTATTTTAAATTGCAACCTCAGTAGAGCCTCCACCTGACCTCGTCACTACTTGACTGGGGTTAGGCTTGGCACTTAGTGGGTACCAAATGTGGAGTACTCGCGCCCTTCTGCGCATATTTTTCCCATGTGCAGATCCAGGTCCTAGCACGCGGTATCTCAGCTAGTCAGCAGCAGGAGTATCAGGAGACTCGAGGTATAATCTGCAGCGTCCGCAGATCTCCGAGTCCCCTTCCTATCTTGAAGTCGTAGTACTTGTAGATGAAACTATACAGTCTTCTCTTTTCCAGTTGTGTATGTTGAGCAGTAGAGTAGCTTGTGATGTATGGTGATATTCCGGGTTCTGGGTAAAGTAACTGTTTATGCCGAGCGGCGTCGACTTTGTCATGAATTATTTTACTTACTGTTATTTTTTTTTTCCGTTTTATCTAAATTTCGCTTCAGGTATAGGCTTACCTAGTCGTCTAGACTAGGTGCCGTCACGAGACCCAGTCGCAGGGAGAATTGGGTCGTGACAAGTTGGTATCAGAGCATCTGGGTTCATAGGAGTCACAACATCACAAGCCAGTTTGTTAGAGTCTCGCGGATCGGCGCGGAGACGTCCATACTTATCTTTGAGAGGCTATGTAACTATTAGGAAAGATCATACTTCTTGAAATTCCTTCTCGTGCTGATTATCACTACCAAAATTCTTAAACTCTATTCTATTCTTGCTTACAGATGGTTCGCACTCACACCGGATGTACCAACGATCAGGCACCCGAGCCCCCAGCCGGAGCCACTAGAGGTAGGGGTCGGGGCAGGGGACGAGAACGCGGTGCAGCTCGAGCACCAGCTAAGGCAGTGATGGAGGATCTCCCAGCAGCTGCAATTGGAGGGGCACCGGAGGTCCCTACTCTCACTCCAGCCCTCCAGGAGACTTTGGCCTAGTTCATGAGTGCTTTCAGTACTCTGTCGCAGGCGGGACTACTTCCGCTAGCCCTAGCTACATCCCAGGCCGGGGGAGGGGAACAGACTCCCGCAGCCCGTACTCTGGAGCAGAGGGTTCACATGGGGCAAGTCCCAGAGTATATTCCTATGCCTCCAGCAGCTCCAGTTCAGTTTGAGGCCAGAGCAGCTGCATTTGAGTCTGAGCAGCTCCGTCTTGAGAGGTACAAGAAGTACCACCTACCTAAGTTCAACGGTTTAGCTTCAGATGACGCTCTAGGTTTTCTTGAGGAGTGTCATTGCATCCTTCGTACCATAAGTATTGTGGAGACGAGTGGGGTCTCTTTCACTACTTTTCAGCTGAGAGGAGCAGCCTATCAGTGGTGGCATGCATTTGAGCTTAGTAGTCCGGACGAGGCAGCTTCACTTACTTGGGCTCAGTTTTCAGAGATGTTCTTACTTGAGTTCATCCCTCAGAGCCTCAGGGATACTTGACGTGCGGAGTTTGAGCAGCTATGCCAGGGTACTATGACCGTGTCAGAGTACGCAGTCCGGTTCAGTGACTTGGCACGACATGCATCAGCTTTGGTATCTACTGTCAGAGAGAGAGTTCGTCGTTTTATTGAGGGACTCCATCCTAGCATTCGTACCAGTATGGCCAGGGAGTTGGAGACTGATATCACTTACCAGCAGGCCGTGAGTATTTCTAGGAGAATTGAGAGTATGCTGACCCGGGACAGAGAGAAGAGAGAGGCCAAGAGGTCTCGAGAGACAGGTCATTTCTCAGGAGCTCGTGGACCAGCAGCACGCTATGGTAGGGGTTTTGTGAGTCGCCCGGTACATTCAGCTCTTCTAGCAGCCAGTGGTATTCCAGCACCTCCTAGACCTCGGGAGCCCTATTATGCACCACCAGCATCTCAGGCGCCTCCTGCCCGAGGTGCTATCACGGGCCAGTCTTGCAGGGCAGTTCAGAGTCAGCCGTAGCATCCTCCTCAGAGGGGTTGTTTTGAGTGTGGTGACCCTCGCCATATGATGAAGGATTGCCCTGGAGTCAGGAGGGGTGCACCACCAGAGACTTATCAGGTTCCACGTCTGCCACCAGGTCCCCCAGCTATACTTCCAGCCTCAGCTGCCACCCCGCCATCTCAGGTCGAGGTCACCCTAGAGGGGGAGGCCAGGCCAGATATTATGCCCTTCCAGCCAGATCCGAGGCCATTGCTTCAGATTCAGTCATTACAGGTATTGTCCCCGTTTATCATAGGGACGCATCGATATTATTTGATCCAGTTCCACATGTTCATATGTGTCTTCTTATTTTGCCTCACATTCGGGGATATCTCGGGATTCTTTGAGTACCCTCGTATATGTTTCTACCCATGTGGGAGATTCTCTTGTTGTGGACCGCATATATCGGTTGTGTTTGATTTCTATTAGTGGTTTTGAGACCAGGGCTGATATATTATTACTCAGTATGGTAGATATCGATGTTATTTTGGGCATGTACTGGTTGTCGCCCCACTATGCTATTCTTGATTGTCATGCCAAGACCGTGACGCTGGCTATGCCAGGGTTACCTAGGTTAGAGTGGAGGGGTTCGCTAGAGTATACTCCTCGTCGAGTCATTTCTTTTCTTAAGGCTCAGCGGATGGTTGCAAAGGGGTGTGATGCTTATTTGGCCTATGTGAGAGATGTTAGTGCCGACACCCCTACAGTTGATTCAGTCCCAGTTGTGAGGGATTATCCCGATGTTTTTCCAGCTGACCTTCCTGGTATGCCGCCCGATAGAGACATTGACTTTAGCATTGATTTATTGCCTGGCACTCAACCTATTTCCATTCTTCCCTATCGCATGGCTCCTCCTGAGTTGAAGGAGTTGAAGGAACAGTTGCAAGAATTGCTTGATAAGGGGTTCATCAGGCCCAGTGTGTCGCCTTGGGGTGCTCCAGTGTTGTTTGTGAAAAAGAAGGATGGATCGATGCGTATGTGCATTGACTACAGATCAAAGCCATTGAGGAGATACCAGACATACTCATGAGTAAAAAAGAGGTGCAGGGATTAACGGGGATGATAGTGACTTTGGGAAGATTTATTTCAAAATCTTCAGAGAAACGTTTTATATGCTTTTTAGTTTTGAAAAAGCAAAATCAATTTGAGTGTACTAATGAATGCCAACAAGCCCTCAAAAATCTAAAGTCATATTTGTCAAATCCGCCCCTACTGGCCAAACCGAAAGACGGAGAAAGGCTACTCATTTATCTCGTCGTATCAGAAATGGCGGTAAGCGCAGTATTGGTGCGAGAAGATAGAGGTAAACAATCTCTAATTTATTATGTTAGCAAATCTTTGCTAGATGCTGAAACACGATATCCTCGCTTAGAAAAACTTGCTTTAGCCTTAATTATGGTATCTAGAAAGTTGAGACTTTATTTTCAGTGTCATCCTATCTCTGTAGTAACTGCTTTTCCCCTGAGGAATATATTGCATAAACAAGAACTATCCAGTAGATTAGCTAAATGGGAAATAGAACTCAGTGAATATGATATCATATATCAGCCTAGAACTGCAATAAAATCGCAGGTTTTAGAATATTTTGTGGCGGATTTCAGCACAAATATGGTTCCTGAAGTAGAAAAGAAACTACAAGTACTTACCGGATCTAATCCGGGGACTTGGATTTTATTTACCGATGGCTCCTAGAATGTTAGAGGAGCAGGTTTAGGTATTGTTGTAATCCCACCTTCAGGTGAAATCATAAGAAAAGCAATAAAATGTTATCTCATTACTAACAATGAAGCGAAGTATGAAGTTGTGATTGCAGGTTTGTAATTAGCACGGGAACTCGGTATAGAACAGATTATAATAAAAAGAGATTCGCAACTAGTGGTTAACCAGATGCAAGGGACTTACATAGCAAGAGAGGCATGAATGCAATAATATTTGGAAAAGGCGCGGGAATTGATCAGACAGTTTCAGTCATGGAAAATCGTGCAAATACCTAGGGAGAAAAATGCAGAAGCAGATGCATTAGCTAATCTCGCGTCTGTGGCAGAGATTACAAATGCAGAAAATGCTATAGTAATACATTTGTTTCATTCGGCGCTCGACCAAGATTAAGATGAGGTAAATTTTAACAATTTGACTTGGGATTGGAGAAACGAATTTGTTAACTTTTTGCGGTACGGAATTTTACCTGAAGACAAGAAAAGGTCTCAGTTACTTCGCCGAAAAGCTGCCCGATATTGTTTGATTTGTAGAAATCTATACCGAAAGATGTTCGGAGGACCTTAAGCAAGATGTCTCGAACCTTCTCAAACTGAATTTGTGATGAGAGAAGTACATGAGGGGCATTGTGGCAATCATGCTGGAAGATTATAATTGGTGAAAATTCTAATAAGAACAGAATATTATTGGCCAAAAATGGAAGAAGATGCGGAACGTTTTGTGGTCAAATGTGATAAATCCCAAAGATATGGTAACAATATGCATTGCCCAACGGAGCTGTTACATCCAGTTATTTTGTCGTGGCCTTTCATGAAGTGGGGGATGGATATCGTGGGTCCCTTACCTCAAGCTAAAGGAAAGATACGGTTTCTATTAGTTTTGACAAATTATTTTTCAAAATGGGTCGAAGCAGGAGCTTTTAAATAGGTACGAGAAAAAGAAGTCATGGACTTTATTTGGCGAAACATTATCTGCCGGTTCGGAGTTCCAAAAGAAATCGTGTGTGATAATGCCCACAATTTATAGGCACGAAAATCACATAATTTTTTTCAGAGTTGGTAGATTAAACAGATAACATCCGCACCTTACCACCATGTAGCCATGGGCAAGCTGAGTTAACTAACAAAGTTATTATTAATAATTTAAAGAAGATATTAGAAGAGTCAAAAGGCAAATGGCCCGAACTGTTACCGTGAGTTTTATGGGCTTATCGAACGACAGAAAAAACAAGTACAGGAGAGACTCCGTTTTCACTTGTCTTTGGTGCTGAAGCCTTAATCCTAGTTGAGAAAGGTGAATCAAGTACAAGGTATACACAAGCAACCAAGGTGCCAAATGAGGAAGAGATGCGAATGAATTTGGATTTACTGGAGGAAAGGAGAAAAGCGACACTAACAATAATGGCGGCTCAAAAACAAATGATTGAGCGATATTATAACAGGAAAGATAATATGTGATACTTAAAATTGGGGACTTCGTCCGCAAAACGGTGTTTCAATCAACAGAAGAAGCTAATGCAGGAAAATTCAGTCCAAATTTGAGAGCCCCTATAGGGTTTGAGGCATCGCTGGAAAAGGAGCATATGAGTTGGAAACCATGGATGACAAGATACGACCAAAGAATTAGAATGATGTTCATCTGAAGAAGTATTACTTTTAGCTGAAGAAAGTACCCACAGATAGGTATCACTTAGTTACAAATTTATTTTGTTCTTTTGAATTATACTAACAATTTTATATGATAAGCAAAAAGCTAGCCCGTACCAAATGATGATATTAGACCCGAAAGACACGTGGAATACTAAATAAATTCCCGGTCTAGGTTACAACCTTTCTGATGGAAAATGGTTTATGCACTCATAATCTAAATATATATCTCTTAGTCCCGTTTGTATTTTCCTTTTCAAGAAATGGACCACAAGCAAGGAGTAATCCGGTGTTAGAGATTTCGTACTTCAAAAATCCAACACTGGGGGAACTATACATATAGAAGCCTGAATCAAAAACTTTGAAGAAAACATGGAAAGGCATAGACTTGCAAAAAGGACACGAGTTACGAGTTTTAGGCCAACAATTAGTCATGGGATACTAGACCCGATTTGAATTTCAAAAATCTGTTACAAAGAAAGCAGTTGTGAAAGTGTTGTATGCATAAATGTTGTACAAGTGTTATATGCATAAATAAAAAATGATGTACGAAATTTGAAAGTTCAAAGCATAAAACTTCCTCAAATTACTTATTTTTCATGTTTACTTCGTCTTTCATATATTTACACCAATATGAAGATGAGACGTCATCTTCATCTGTGTCGTTAACATAAAATCGCCCTCTTTTATAAATATTTGTATTTATTAAAGTCACAGACTATTTAAGCATTTTTAAGTGCAAAGAAATGACTCAAATATCAAAGACCAAAATAAACGGTAAAAGCAACTGAAACATATATTAAACCTTGGGAAAACAAAGGCAATAGTTTATCATCAAAACCCCAAAACAAGATAGGGGTAACCAAAAAACATAACCTCCCCAAAAATTTTCTACCAAAAAGTTACGAACAAAACAACCAAATAAAAACAACAAAAACTAAGGAGCATCATCTATGGGGGTGTCATCCACAAGGACATCATCAACGGGAGAAGAGGGATTAATTTGAGAAGAGGAGGCTTGAACATCAGCTCCACCAGGAACGAGTCCATTTCCATCACCTCCTAAATCTTCAACTTCAGGTGAGGAAAAGTTTTGACGTTGCTGAGTTTTCTCAGTTTCTTCTTTAGCCTTTGCAATTTCAGCATTAAGGTCAAGACCCTCCTGGTTGGCTTCAACTAGAGTCTCGAGACGAGTGTTCAAGAAATCCCAACTCACATCTAATGTTAGCTTATCCTCGAGAATCTCATAATCCTTCTCCCACTAGTTAATCTCGACTCTCAACTCTTCTTTCTCTGCTTCAGAGGCATCATAAGTTGTCTCCAAAGGAGCAAGTGAACTTTCCAAGAACTTAATCTTATCAATAGAGGTGCGGAGATCTTCCTGAGTTTGAGTAAGTGTTTGAACCAGCTCTCCCACATAAACCTCCTTTTGATTAAGAAGCTCTTTCAAAGTCCTTATTTCTTCAATTGCCTTAGAACATTGTTTAGCAAAAGAGGATTCAAGGATATCCTTATCCTTACCAGCTTGACTAGAAGAAGATTTCCCAATCACTAATTTAGCGGCAATCATTCTCATTTGTTGCTCCAAAGCATTCTTCTCCTCTGCCAAAACTTCTTTCTCCAATTGAAGACCTTCAATTTTTCCTTTCCAATTATCAACCTTGGTGCGGTAGTCTATAACTTGTGTGCCGCATGAACAACTCTTTTCATAAGTTCCGTACCAATCAAGTTGATCTGCAAAGAAGAAGAAGGATTTATGGGTAAACAAAAAGAAGAGAAAGGAAATATAATTGAACTCCTACCTTCAAGGAAGAATGAACAATATCATTCATCAAGGTCAACGAGTTATGACTTTCCAACATTGACTTCTCCACGGGACCTAAAAGAGGTTTCAACCACACATCGACTTGGCTCGATTTCCTCAATAAGTTCCTACCTTCAGGAACCTCAACAACAACTCTCTTCATTTCCCTGTTGCTATTTGATGGTTTAACTTCTACATGAGAAGTAGAAGCCACGGGGATGGCAGATGAAGTAGAAGCAGCGACGAGGTTAGCATCAGAAGTAGCATCCGGTAAGGACGCGCGTGGGTTAATGAGGGCTGATATTGGAAGAGAGGCAAGGGAAAATTCATCAGAAATATGACCAAAAGCTTCATCACTTTAGAAGCCACGAGCAAATAAATTTTCAACAGAATCTTAGGGAGGATCATTAACTTCTTCGTTAGAAATCACCAAAGGGACGCTCACTGGCTCATCCGTGAGACTGAAGGGAATTGAACTTAGTAAAGGGTTGTGATAAAGGGTATTTTCATCATCAGAAACCACGCGTCTACAGACACGTGGCCTTCGCACCAAAGATCCTTCTTCGGTGTCTTCTTCACCATCAGAGCCACGGGCTTCATCAATCTTCCTTTTGAAGAAGAAGAACTCAAAATTCTTTCCTGAGCAAGAGTCACGGAAAGCCTTGTGAATGGAACAGATGCGGGATTAATACCACGAATGCAAAATTCTGGCAAAGAAAAAGGGCAAAATAAGAAACTCTTGAACGAATAAGGGAGAGGAGAGGAAATATAGTAAGTGGGAAAAACTACCGTGTCTCTTAACTACCAGACCAAATCTCTGTGAAAGTTATTTCCAAGATCTTTTTTACATAGGGGCAACAGTTAGCAATTTATTTACCCAAGCACGGAAGTTAGGAATTTCCTCAAAAACTTGCATGGTTGCTGAAAAAGTAGGCACGTGATCACCTGAGTTTCTTTTTTATAAAAAAAAGAGAAAAATAAAAGACAAAAGGGAAAAAACTTACGTGCAAAATTCCATTTTTTTGGAAAATGCATAGTTTCTTCACCCACTAGAGCACAAGTGGGAACAACAACAAAACGGGTATACCTGCCACAGTCTCTGTCATCTTCAGGGCTAACTAATACTCTCTTACTTCTAGCCACAAGAGAAAAACCTCATTCACGAAATAGTTTAGGAGAGTAAGGATGAAGCAAGTGGAGGAAAGTAAAAGGCATAGAAGATAGGTTTGATAATAACGACGGCATGCAACAGCCCTCCAAACAATGGGGCCAATTTGTCCAAGTCACACGTTGAAGTAACGGCAGAATTTAATGATTACTGGGTCGATAGGTGGTTTGAACCCTAAAGTAAATGGGTAAGTGTAAACAAAGGAATAACCATCTTGGTATGAAGTTATTTTCTGGTTGAAACCGGGAACTAAGACTGGGAAATCTGGTTCCCAATTACAATCTCTTCGAACCAGGGAAATAAGACCGGTAGTAATTAAGGTTGGATAAAGGTCGGCAGGATTAAGGAAAGCTATAGATGAAACTTGATTTCTCATGGAGTCGCGATCAGTTGAAAAAGAAAATTCCTGAGGAAAAATCTCTGCAACTGTTGGTTCGCGCACTGGTTCACTCGAGTCTCTATTTCTAGAAGAAGATCTAGGAGTTAAAGGAGCCCTAGGTTTAGAAGAGGAAGGTTTATCAACATTTCCATGAGAAGAGGAACTGCGGTTAGACAACAAGCCAAAACTACGGAGTCTACCACCTCTCCTACTTCTAGTAGGGACAATAGAAAGAGCGAGTTCATCAACGATCACAACCTTGCAAGGATAAGGTATAATAGAATACATGATTATATGGAGGATTAACAAAGAGCGGACGCGGAAACAAGAAGGAAGAGTAATATAAAGAATACTGTAGAAGAAAGATTTCGAGAAATCAAAGAAGAATGAAGTATTTATAAGAAGACACATTAATCATTAAAAGTATGTCATTATGAAGCATCATAATGAAACCGTCACTTCGTGACTAACGCAACCGCGATAAAACCCTAAAAAGCATTGAAAAATTGCAGAACCAATCGTTAAAAGCCACGTGGTACATGCATTAAATAAACGTTACATACGTTGTGTTGATTATGAATAAAATGCAACGATACTCGAAAAGCTACGACAAGGAATTTCCGCCATAAATACTTACCAATTTCCCGAATATTCAGTTGAAGAATATTCAGATAGTGGGGGATTATCTGTATTGGCGGAAAAAAGATATCACACGTGGAAGCTTACTGAGATGACAAAGCAAGATATGTGGAATAATGGTGAAGTGACAGCTGGCATATTCCATTAGTGAAATTAAGAGTGTAAGGAAGATGCAGAATAAACACCCATGAGATAGTAAAGAACATATGACCGAGCCTAAACAGTTGTTGAAGAGGCGCGAGCAGAATGAATCAAGGCCGAAAAGGAGGGAAGATTCCTAAACCAGCAGTAAATAAGGAAAGGGAATCGGAATCATTACAAGGTATTTATAGCTACGAATGCGTTACTTATAGTTATCAACCATAACAAGCAATTAATACCATCAATGCTTATAATGAATTCGTCATAAATAGGGAAAAATTCTATGATTGAGTACTCCTATATAAGGATAGAGAATTTCACTTGTAAGGACAAATTCCATGCACTAATGAAATATACTTACAAGTTTTCTCGCTTTACCAAAGCTTTCTACTTAAATTTGAGGGATAGATTATCATTTCATTCCTTATTTCTTTTTTCCAATTCACATTGTTATTTTTATTTCTTTCTTTTCAAACGGATTGTTGAGGAAGTAAGGTACTATTTGGTTATCAGTAGCCCAATTTCTTATAAATATAGGCTTGACTAAAAATCCTATTTTTTGGTTAAATAGTATTGTAATCAGAAGGCCGGAACGAAAGCAACGAAAGTAAACACAGGAGTCAGGGAATATGAAAATACATAAATAATGCTAACTCATGTACTAAAGCTACTGTTACAGACAAGGATAGCGCTAGACGACCTATCCTAACCCTTTACCTTTATCCTCAACCTCCACACCTTCCTATCCATGGTCATGTCCTCATTGAGATTAAGCAAGTCCATATCTTATCTAATCACCTCTCCCCAATAATTCTTCATCCTAACTCTACCTCTCTTTATTCCCTCTAGGTCAAACCTCTCACACCTCCTCACCGGTACATCAATGCATCTCCCTTTCACATGCCCGAACCATCTAAGTCTCGCCTCCTGCATTTTGTCTCTAAAGAGGCCACAACCACATTGTTCCGTATACTTTTATTTCTAATTCAATCTAGCTTGGTATGCCTGCACATCCATCTCAACATTCACATTTCATCCACCTTCATCTTTTGGACATGGAAGCTCTTGATTGGCCAACACACTGCCACATATAACATAGTCGGTCTGAGCGTTTAAGTTTAGGTGGCACATTCTTATCGCACATAACACCTTAAGCGAGCCTCCATTTCATCCATCCTTCCCTAATACAATGTGTAACACCCTCGTCGGATTCTTCATTCCCTTGTATAACTGACCCAAGGTATTTAAAGCTCTCTCCCATAGGGATGACTTGAGAGTGAAGCATCACTTCTTCGTCCACCACTTGAGTCATCCCACTGAACTTGCACTCCAAGTATTACGTCTTGATCCTTCTCAACTTGAAACCTTTAGACTCCAGAGTCTGCCACCACCCTTTTGTCAATGTTAGCTATATAATTGGATATAGAAGAGAGCACTGGTTTTAACTCTACTTTTCCTTCTAAAGTGATAAAAAGGCGATGCTCAATGAAATTTCACTTGAAATCTTTAAAGTCCAGCATTAGTGAACTTGCAATCTCTAATACCAAGGGTGGGACTACACATAATGAAGGGTTTCATGAATTAATGATAAAATTGTATTGGGTAAATAGGATCAAAACAAATTTTGTATTTTTTTCCAGCTTGAAATAAATTTTGATGTATACCTAAATTGTTGAATTTTCTTGATATAAAGGAAGTCCTTATTATCGTGGCAAAGATAGTTTAAAAACTACGGTCAAACATCTTTATAACAATCTAGTTGGTTCCAGACCTTTTTAATTATTATAGCGAAGTACTATTACAGACAACATATATTATAACATAACGTTGGTTCCAAAAAAACATGGTCGTTATGGTGAAGTGTTATTGCATAGAATAACTGTTATTAAGAAATTTGGTTGTATTTTAGGTCATGAGTTAAATTTCTGGAATGACATTCTTATATGAATTAGGTAAAATGGCCTCCGGGCCGCCTAAACTTGTACCCCTTTATCAACCTGGTAAATGAACTTATAAGTTTTTCATTTAAACACTTGTACTTGACGAAATGAGTACCAATAAACACCTTTGACCATTGACCAAATCTATGTGGCAACAATATATATGACGTGGCTATTGTGTGTGCATATCACGCAAATCAGACACATGAAAGTTGTTTGCTTAAGTAGTTAATAATGGGAAAAAAAGAAGATAAAAAGTGACAAAGAATAAAAAAAAATCTCAAATAACCACTTGACACCCCATGTCTCTCATCCCCTTTCCCTTGCAGAAGTTCTCTTCTCTCAATTGCATGGATGAATGTTATCTTCCTGGCCTTCAAGTGGGATTATTACTTGTCCTATTTCATCTACTTTTGCCTAAAATATTCAGTGGTGATGAACATTGTCGTGTCCTTCTGTTTCTCTTTTTCTTTTCCTTTTCATCTCCATTAGAGGTTTTCAAGCTCTTCACTGTACAATAATGGTGCACTTATTATCCATAGAAATACTTCAAATAAACCAATGGTTTGACTTCCCAAACATTACAATATCTCCTAGATCTACTAATCTATGTCTCCTTCTGATAGGTTATAAGTACCTTCGTTCTATGATTTGAAGATCTAACAAACTTACTGTCAAGAACAAGATAAGGAGCCTGATACACCTCCTCAAGAACTTAAAGATCAACAAGTCTCCAGTTGGGGACACAGTTCAACTCTTCAGAGTCAAAGGAACAGTAGAGGGAACAGATAACTACCAGTTCCCGAGATAAGGAACCTGATACACGTCCTCAATAACTTAAATATCAACAAGTCTCCAGTTGGGGACACAGTTCAACTCTTCAGAGTCAAAGGAACAGCAAAGGAAACAGATAGCTACTAGATCCCGAGGTGACCATACAAGTCAACTCTTCACAGTTGTAAAGATTCTACTTGCACATGCTACAGTGCAGAAACAGTCCATCAGTCAACTTTATGGGGAATGCTCTTTACCTAACTTGTTTACGTCATCCAAGTGATGTCACAAATGAGATATTAACATCAAACAAAGTAAAAACAAATCACTTCCACATTCAAGAACTCATCAAGCATTCTCTCAAGTTTGTGTCAATCTTTCAAGTGATTCTCAAGGGCATCAAGAACAAAGAACAACACAACCAAGGACCAGATCGACAGATTGAAGATATCTTAAGTCCTTAGGTTTGTTGAGTCTTTGCTATTTGTTTTTAATTTGTAAGTTCTACCCAGCTTACTTAGAAGCATCTCTGTAGAAGATCTTTTGTAAATCATAAACCCTTGTGTTTGTGTCTTGGCTAGAGTTAGTCGAGTTGTAAAGTCTTTGTAATAGACACTACAAGAAATTCGATTTTTAACGACCACTTCTTAACGAGGGGAGATAAATTCGGCCGTTATAAGTGTACTTATAGCAACCAAATTTTTTTTCAGTCGTTGAAACTAATTATTAGCTCAATATTAATAATGGATTGTATTCTCGTCGTTAAACAATTAATTGATAAAAAGTGGCGCTAACTTTTCCCTCTTTTTTTTCTCGACCCACACCTAGATCCGCTAACCTCCCCCATAAAACCCTAAGACTTCTCCAACACTTCTATTGTGAACATTATTTTCGTAAACCTGCAACTGCAAAGTAAAATGCAACGAAACTGCTGGTCTTCAAACGTATATCATCAGTTTAGAGAAACTGCTGGTCACCTCCATTGACAATAACTGTTCATTTTCGAGTTTCTTCTCATCAAGGTAAGGTTGAAATTGTACCCTTTTTATGTTAATTTTCATATAGATGAACCTCAGTTCTGAACCATGGTTGTTCAAATTCAATTATTATATTTTGAACAGAAAAGTGAGTGAATAGGGTTTTAAGTGCAAAATTTATTCTGTACTCTTGAGTTTTCTTCTTCGATTTTCTGTTCGCATTTCATATTTTAGAAGAAAAAAAATACAAAAAGAGATGTACAAAGATTTTAGTTTTCTTCTCTGATTTTCGACTATTACTCTGATTTTGGAGTTAAGTTTCTTTTATATACATAGATATAAAACAAAAAACTTATTTTAGTTTCTACCCTGTTGTTCTTCATTCATCGATCTTGCTTGTTGGTGTTTCACGGGTTCAGACGTGATTGTTCGAGGACGAAGTTCACAGTTCCGAGTTCAGTTAGTCGCTTTTTTCCTCACTTGAATTTTGGAATCAAAATATGTGTCGTTCCGATTCTTCAATTTCCATTAAGGAAAATTTTGGCTTAACATGTCTATTTCTATCACTCCTTTTCTATTTTAACTAACTAATCGTGAATCGAACTTCAAAATGAGCCGTTTAAGGATTAGCCGATTTTGGGGTATAAATTGTTTAGTTAGATAATTGATTTCTTTACGGATCCATTCATTTAAAATTAAGTAAAGCTTTCTTGCTGACTCTATGGATTTGTTTTAGAGTTGCCCGCTAAGAGAATATATTAATAACGAGTTAGTTGGAAAGTGTTTCTTCACTAAAACAGTATGGTGTTGGATTTCTCTTTTGATTAGAGCCATATTGGGTGCTTCTGGTTTGGTACTGAAAAAATATTTTGTTACCTAGTTCAAGGAGGTTAATTTCTGTAGATTAACCACTGGTTCTAATTCCTAACAGTACAATGATAGTTGACGTTGCTCTGTAGTTATGAACATTAATATAATATATGCAGTAGGTGCTAGTTTAAATATGTATTTTCTGTATATTGTGTAGCAGGAACACAAGTAAGCTTTTTTTTATTGCTTAAGTTGTTGTTGGATAGAAATATCATGAATGCTGATTATTTTTAAGTCAAGAGCTGCTGGCATTTAGCTTTTCTTATAATATGAGAAGGAGGATCAGTTATATACGTTCTAGCAACCTTTTTTATAAGCAAAAGTAATTACTAATTTTTTGTACATTGCAGAAATTCCTTTTGTTTTAATTACTGTCTCCCACTCATTTTTCAGATTTTTTTGTAACCAAGTTGTAGTTAGTTATACGACATATTTTCTTAGTAATGTCAACCTTAAAAGAAAACTTAATTTTTAACTAATGTCACTGTAGCTTCGTGTTTAGTATAGAATTCCTCTTTCAATTAGTAGGGAAAATGAAAGTGAAAACCCAAAATTTGCTCTTACCATTTGAGTTAGAGTAGATTAAAGCTCTTGAAACATGCTTTCCCATTCTTACAGGAAGATAAAAGTTCTTGGAACTCGATTGGAATTTTAAGTTATCTGATATATCTGAAAAAGAAGGGACTTGGTGCCGGACAAGAAAGGTGATGAAACTGATATGGCTTCCTTTTCTACTTAAATTATCAAGAGTACTAATGTTTGAAAACTAATGTGTGATGAACTGAGAGTTCTTATAGAGGTAATTTAGTATGTTAAGTGTATTGCTCGTTGAAGTTTCTTTAAGTTTGTACTTAAGACCAAGTTTGTTTATTTTGATCCGGTATGTGTGTTCACTTAAAAACTTGTTATTTCTCTGTATGGATAAATATCTCCCTCTCATATTTCATAGGTCCTAATTTTCTAATTTATCTAACTTCTAATCTCACCATTGCATATGCGTGGTCATTAAGTGGCGATAAGCAGGATTATCAATAAACAGAAGTCATAAAAAATAGAAAGCTACTATCGATGATCAAAGTTAAACTGGTCCTACTTAGTTCTGATTCTGAAGTTTGGATGTAGATCTTGATCATTCTTCAATATGGATTTGGCTAGCCTTGGCAACGAAATAACTTCAGTGAAGAATATCTCTTGTTTCTCCTTTACTTCAATATTAGCTAGAGCATCTGCTACACAATTTTCTTCCCTGTAACAAAATCTCATATGAAATCTGCCTCTGGTAAGCAATTGAGTTATCTGCTCTCTGACTGGCCACATAACCTTGGTGTCTCCTTTTATAAAATTCACTAGAATCATATAGCCTGTTTCTACTATCACAGTCATCATCCGGTTCGTCGTTGGTGACACACCATTGCAATCCTTTTAGCATAGCTGGTTAAATTTTTATTCTTCACCTCTTTTGATACTCACGTGTGCTTTGGACCGCAATAATGCAAGAGTCATATAGTTGTAGATTGTTACTGAATATCATTATAAGATTGGTAATATAACTTTAGAAGTTGTTTCACAGGTTTGGAGAGCTTCAGATAATATCCCATTTTCTTCCGGTAAGTTAGGCTCTTCTACATACTATGAAGTATTGCTTACTATTGTTTTCAGGCATCTGAGTAAAGGAAGTGAAATTTAGAACCTTATACGTGCCCTGAAACTATACAACAAATTAAGTATTCTAGTTCATCTTTCGCCCTTAAATTTTGCGCATCAAAATCACTAATATCAAATTCGTAGGATGCTGACTTTCTGTTGCAATGCCAGTGCTATCAGAGCCTTTAGATACCAAGGACTGTTTCTCATGTTTTGTGCCTGAAACTCCTCGATTGGCTGATAGTGATGATTTTAGAGTCCCTGAATCAATTGACATCGGTTTCAAATAGGATACTAGCACCAAAGGATGCAAAGAAGATAGCATCAGTAAGGAGGAAGATAATTCTGCTTAAAATCGAACAAATGGGAAATATGTTACTTTGCTTTCTGGTGTTGATGTGGCTTCGAAGGGACTTGTTCAGTGTACAAACTCTGTTGCAGATAACAAAAGGGTAGGTCAGGCGAGTTATTTTCTATTGTTGTTTCAATTACTCTGAGCTAACTTTTGATAGGAATACGAGTCAATATATTATAAAGTGCTCAGTCTTGGTTGTGGCTTTGGATAAGAATGGTTATTTTCTCTGATTATTCCTACAGATTTCATTAACATGTCTCCTATAGTCTGTAAAGCTCTAAAATAGCTTACTGGAAGTAGATGTGCAAATTTGCAAAACACTTGTATGGATTTACAAACATCAAGTCATGTACCAATTAACTCTCTTTTTTGCATCCAATGTAGCACTGTGATTTTTTGGATTGTCTCTCCTGTGTTCTCTTCCTAAACCATGATTTTGTGAACTTGTGTCTTTTAGGATGTGGACTCTTCAAATGACATGTCACTTGCTTCAGGTAAGTGTGATCCTTTCACCTCCTAATATAAGAGTTATCATTTTTCTTAAGCAGACAATGATCATTTTTGTTAATACTAATCTTCATGTATGGTCTTTATCCGAGCCTCCAGAAATCGGGAATTGGTTCTCTAGTTATGTTTATGAATCTCCAAAAGTGGATACTATTCAAGATTTCATACTTCCAGATCATGAGAAAGAATTTGATGACAAAGTGTATATGAATGGGGATAATGGTTGTGGTGAACCTCTGAACTTAAGGAATTCACTAGGAACTGGTTTTATCCATGATGACAAGTATGCGCATCTACCTGTCTCAAAGGTACTCTTGATCTGCTTGGTTTTGTATTTCAACTTCCTTTTCCTCCCTCCTCTCGATAATCAGTACTTCGTGAAGTCATGCTTTTGATGTAGACTTATTGAATGTACACTCCTGAGGTAATACTTATTGGATAGTTATGTCGGTCTTTATCTGTCTGAGATTGCATGAACGTATTGCTTGAGGGGGTCAGTGTGATTATACAAGCTATAGTTTATTCAATTAGATTACATTGAGTTACCCTGCAATCTGAAATATTAGTTTCAGTCGGCTTTATTACATGACTTTGATATAGTTCTAACGCTATTAACTCCTGCGTAAAGTGGTATAAACCTTGACATGTTTTCATGCTAAAAAATTGTGCCTTGTTCGTGGTCCTATGAAAAGGTACGGACCAACATACACTGGGAAATGAAGTGGTACAGTTGCAGTCAAGTTCCAATTGTATAAAAATGACCAGAACAGACTCTTGATTATCTAATCCTTCTTTTTCGTTTTTTCTCTGCATCAATAAATTTCATGCATCCTTTATTCTTCTGGAAATTCGTTGATAAAGTAGCCAAAAAAAGAATGACTTTTTGAAAATCCTAGCTTTAATTTGAACTTGAAAATGACAGACAAAAATAAGTGGATCTTGGGTATGATGATGAAAATGTTGATAGGAATGTATATGATTGTTACCAAGTACTTGTGCAGTTCCAATCACACTTGTCAATATCGTACTTTAGTCATAGCTTTAGTATCATCTTTGATGAAAAAGCTTTAGTGTCCATATTTTTTCAAGTGGAGGATTCCTTTACATTAGTTGCTCACATTCTGTAAAGTGTGGTTCCAAGAACTGAAATAAAAAAAGTATAGAATCATCACTAAAGTAATTTAGGAAACTACTAAGTAGCAAAAGGAACAACATGATTGTACCTCGTACACTATCTTGAAGAAGTATAGATTAGTCATCTGGTTACTACCTTCTGCAAGAAAACATAAAAATAATTTTATATATAATAGAAATTCATCAATTCAGCGTCATTAGATATGGAAAAGATCATTCCATTAATAGAGATGGAGTTACATACAACTGTACAATATGTATTATGAAATCTTAATGTGTTGATATTGTTGTTGCTGCATCAAAAATAGCTTTTTCATGTGCCCATTGAAAAGTTTAATTGGGAAAATTAACTCACTTTTGTATCTCAATTGCTTGTCCCTGTGATCTGTAGAATTGCAAGAAGCTCGATATAGGATTTGCTTCCCAAAAAGTGTCGTTGTGTAGGTTTTAATGTAATAGGATTTGGTGATGAAAAACTATATGTCATTAGTCAGTCTTATGATCATTGTACTCAAACAGAGGAAATTTAATGCGTTGTTTTTCTGCTACAATACTATCCCCACTGTTATGTCATCTAATCTTTATATTATTTCAATTTCTTGTTTATGGCCGTCAATGAGGCCTTTAATGGAATTATTAAATTGTCATGCATTTGTTATGTTAACAGATCTGATTTTTCTTTATTAACTGGCATACTTTTTTAGTTATTTTTTTCTTTGTTACTAAACTAGCATACATTTGTTATGTTAACAGATCAAATATTTGAAGTCCAAAGAACTTATCCTTGAAGAAAGTGTCATCAAGTTGAAGTACAAGAGGTTTATATTTTGTTAGGGATAGTTTAAAGACATTGTACATATTCTGCAATTTTATGTTTCTCTTTTAGGAATTATAAAAATGATTTCATACGATTTACATTGGTTTCTGGTCAATATGGTACTTTAGTTCATTGTATTAACAAAGATATCAAGTATTTGGTTTATTTTCGAGTATTGTTGGGTGTGTATGAAAGAGTATAAATAATTATTTCTATATATCTAATTTAAATTTTTGTAATTATATTTACTATAATTTTACATTAGATAAGAAAAATGTGGTCAATGAAACTCTTTAACTATAAGTTTCTCAAACAGATAAATGGGTATTAACAAAGGGAAATTTGGTTCTTAAAAGACGTTATACATCTAACGAAGGGGAATATCAGTCGCTAAAGAACTTGTAATGATTGAATTAGTTGTTGTCATTAAAGAATTTTAACGACTGGATAACAAATTAGCGAAGGAAAAATCTTGTCGTTAAAAGGGATGTATAACGACCAAAAATTATGTTGTCGCTAAAGGATCTTTAATGACCGGATTGTAATCCGGTCGTTAACTTTTAACGTCGGGGCTTTTAACGACCGGTGACGACCGGATTTTTTCTGGTTGTTAATAACTTATAACGACCGGATTTGAATTTTTAACGACCAAATTTCCCCTCGCTAAAGGCCTATTTTCTTGTAGTGAGAGTTATTACAAAGTGGCTTGTAATAGAGTGTTACAAGTTTGTGAGAGATTAAGAGGTTAATTCCTAGGTTACAATAGATTGTAATCTAAAGTTGCTTAGTAATGAAGTTGAAATCCTACAAGGGTAGGTCGTGGTTTTTGATCCCGTGAGCTGGGAGTTTTCCATGTAAAACTCCATTGTGCCGTTTACTTACTGCAGTGTGCGTGTGTTCTGTGGGAATTAATAGAGAACCTGGTCTCTATATAGTTGATGGACCCTCATATTCTATCAGGTCTGTGGAAACTGTTATGAGACCAGGTCTCTGTACAGTTTGGTGGACTCATACACTTTATCAATTAGTATCAGAGCAAGTTCTTTCTAAAAGGTTAACATCTAGAGAATATCCCCATCATGGCTGCTCCACCAAACTTCGAAGAAGGACAATCAACCTATAGACCCCCAAGATTCAACGGCCAATACTATGGTTGGTGGAAAACAAGAATGCATGACTTCATTATGGCTGAAGATTCCGAGCTTTGGGACGTGATTTATGATGGTCCCTTTGTGCCTATGAAGGCTGTTGGAGAGGGAACAAATATTGTTCCAAAGACAAGAAAAGAATACAATGGTGCTGACAGAAAAGCTAAAGAGAAGAACTTCAACGCGAAGAAGATTCTTGTGTGTGGTATTGGACTAGACGAGTATAATTGTATATCGGCATGTGAATCTGCCAAGGAAATATGGGAAGCTCTTCAAACGGCTCATGAAGGGACTACTCAGGTAAAGCAGTCCAAAATAGATATGCTGACAACTGAGTATGAACTCTTTAAAATGAAGGAGGATGAGTTCATTCAAGAGATGCATACACGATTCACCTCCATAATCAATGAGCTTCATTCACTTGGTGAAATCATTCCAACCAACAAGCTGGTCCAGAAGATACTCAGTGTTATACTCGGTTCCTGTGAGAGCAAGGTTAATGCTATCACTGAAGCCAAAGACCTGCAGAAGCTGACTATTGATGAGATTATTGGAAATCTCAAAACTTATGAGATGAAGAGAAAGAAGGATATCGAAAGAAGAGATCCCAGCAATGAGAAGAACCTGGTTCTCAAGGCTGCCAACAAGTATTCAAGTGGTGATGAATCCAACATGGAGTATCTCACTCAAAGATTCCAAAAAATGATTCGAAAAAATGGTGGGATTTCAAAGAAAGGAAGTTCCAGCAGGAATTTCAAGGGAAATGATTGTTTTCATAAGTGTGGATAGCATGGACACTTCATTAAAGACTGTCTTCTTCATAAGCAGGATCATTACAAAGCCAACACTAAAAAGGCGGATGATAGGAACCAGGTTCCTGACAAAAGATTCAAAAGAAAAGATGTCGCTGACAAGGTTGTGAAACAGGATCTTGCTGCATGGGAGACTCTTCCAGCAAATCCGAAGTAGATGATGGGCAAGGTGACAGGTCCATAATGGCAGTGGAAAGTGAAGCAGCTGAGTATGACTCTATTTTTGCCTTGATGGTGCAATCTGATGATGATGGAGATGACGACGATGATGATGAGGTAAAACTTCTGGATGTTCAAAGAAATTTGAAATCCTACTCTCAAAAGAAGCTTATATATTTGGAAAATGTTTTAATTGATTCTTATCACAGTCTCATAAGTGATAAAAATGCGCTAACCACGGAACTAGGAGAAATAGAAGACGAGAGACATGATCTAGTGGTAGTTGCGGTTGATCTAAAAGAGACCATTGAGAGTTTAAAAAAGGAAAAAGATACCTTGACTGAGAGAATTGCAAACATAGAGGACTAGAGAGATGACTTATTGGTAGTAGTTGTAGACCTAAAGGAAACAATTGAGGAACTAAGAAGGAAAAATAGGCTTGTGAACACTCAAAAGGGAAAGGAAGTTGCAAGTGAGGCACACCTTAATCTTGAAAATGAGTTAAGATCAGTGAAATCTAGTTTGTGTGCCGAGCTTGAGAAAAACAAACAACTTCAGGAAGAACTAGTAAAAGTGAAGAGTGATCTTGAAAAATCACTTAAGTGGACCTGGTCCTCTGATGCTAACACTGCCTTGTACACAAACAATGGGGGAAACAGGCAGGGAATCAGGTTCCGAAGGGAAAAGACTCCCTACAACCCTCATAGCAAGTACGGTACTGTACCTAAAAATTGGCTTTTCACTCACTATGGCAACACTATGCACTTTAAAGAAAATTGTAAGACCAGAATTCAGTCTCAACAGAAAAATAAAGTTTTTGCTGAAAAAGTAACTGCTGCTAGGGAACCTAGTCCTTCACATAAAAACGTATAATGCCCGCTTGGACCAAAAGAGCCATCATTCACCCCTTTACTCATTACAAGGGACCCAAACTTGTTTGGGTTCCTAAGTCTAAACCTTGATTTCCTTATGTAGGGAATAGTGAAAGGGAGAAGTCAATAGTGATACATGGATAGTGGCTACTCGAAGCACATGACTGGAAGTACAAATGATTTTCTTTCACTAAAGGCCTTGCAGGGAGGGAGTGTATTCTTTAGAAATGGAAAGAAGGGATACATTCTGGGAGTAAAAAGGATCGGAAGTCTCTTTCCCACTCTATTGAAAATGCGTACTACGTGAAGGAGTTGAAGTATAGCTTGTTGAGTATTTCCCAAATATGTGAAAGGGGTAACAAAGTGGAATTTGTATCTAAAATATGCACAGTCACAAATCTTGTGACTGGTGAAGTGATGTTAGTGGCCAAAAGAAACAAAAATATCTATGTTACTAACTTTAAGTCCTTGCAAAATAGGTATCTTAGTTGTCTGAGTGTTGTTGATGATAATGCTGAGTTATGGCATAGAAGGTTAGGCCATGCAAGTTTCACGCTGCTGAATAAATTGGTCAAGAAGGACCTGGTTCGTGGTCTGCCCAAGTCAAGCTTCAAGGATCATAGGGTGTGTGATGCAGGTGTAAAAGGAAAGCAAGTTAGATCCTCTTTCAAGCACAAAAAGGAAGTTAGAATCTCAAGGCCACTTGATCTCCTCCATATGGATCTATGTAGACCTATGAGGGTGCCAAGTAGAGGAGGAAAGAGGAATTCAAACAAGATCAAAGACAAGAAACTCACTTGCCTTCTCAGCCTTTCTTTCTCAAATAGAGCCCAAGAATATCAAGGAAGCATTGAAAGATGCAGATTGGATTACAGCTATGCAAGAAGAGCTCCATCAATTTGAGATGAACAATGTGTGGAACCTGGTTCCACGGCCTGCTGATAGAACTATTATAGGAAGTAGGTGGGTATTCAAAATCAAACTTGATGAGTTTGGAAGCACGTTTTTAAACTCGACAAGGATTTGTATGGGTTAAAGTAGGATCACCGTGCTTGGTATGAAAGATTGTCAAAATTCCTTCTAGAAAATGGCTTTACAAGAGGGAAAATTGACAACACTCTTTTTCTGAAGAAACGAGGAAGGAACCTGCTCATTGTGTAGATCTATGTTGATGACATCATCTTTGGAGCAACAATTGACTCTTTATGTGAAGAATTTGCAAAACTCATGGGAAGTGAGTTAGAAATAAGTATGATGTGGGAATTGAATTTCTTCTTAGATATACAAGTGAAGCAAACTCCCAAGGGGACAATAATAAGTTAACATGAATCTCATCTGAAGGCTACCAAAAGAATCTTGAGATATCTTAAGGGAACACATGACCTGGTTCTTTATTACCCTTCAGGTGACAATTTTAATCTTATTGGGTATGTTGATGCTGACTATGTTGGGTATCTAGTGGATAGGAAAAGCACTTCTGGCATGGAACTTTTTCTAGGTTCATGCATGATTTCATGGGATACGAGAAAAACAAAACTCAATGGCCTTCTCTACCATAGAAGCTGAATATGTGGTCGCTGCATCTTACTGTGCCCAACTGTTATGGATTAAAAAACAACTGGAAGATTTTGGTATGTTCTCTGAGTGAGTGCCCTTACTATGTGACAATACTAGTGCACTCAACATGGCCAAGAATCCAGTTCAACACAAGAGAACAAAGCATATTGACATGCGACATCACTTTCTCTGAAACAATGTTGAGAAAGGGCACATATGCATGAAGTTCTGCAGCATATCAAATTGCAGATATATTCATCAAATCCCTGAGCAAAGAGCATTTTAAAAGAAATCGCCTGGCACTAGGGTTGATAAAACCCAACTGAGAACCTAGTCTCTCAATGATTGGCTATGAAAGAAATGTACTTGTAAAATTAGTTAAAAAGTATTTTCTGGCAAAGTCTAACTCATCTCTATACCGTTACAGGTAGACACGCATGACGATTACAGAGCAAACACGCAGCTAAAGCATTGCATGTTGGTCAAAGGATGAGGCTTACATTTGCATAATCTGTCAGGGAACCTGATTCCCTTGACACAGGTTAGTAGTTCCTTTGTACTCTCATGCGCAACTTTTTAAATTGTTGAAACGGTGCCACGTCATTAAATTGTCAGTTTCTCTCTTTCCCGCTTTTTGAACCCAAGTGTCTCATCTGAAGAGACTCGACTACCCAAATTGATACCCATTCCTAGCCGGTTCCTCACCCTATTAAATAACTCCTCTCACAGTCACTTTCATAACTGTTCACATTAAAGAATCCAAAATTCCTCTTTTCTTCTTCAAACCAAAATAATAATAATAATATCCTCCTCAACCCACTACACTCCACCATGTTTGAAAATCATTTACAAGAACAGGAAGCTAAAGAATATATGCTTTCAATAGCTGCTGGGGGAAATTCTGGTTGGAGGTTATGAGGTTGTATCCGAGTCTCAGGGGGGAGAAAATGGTGCAGAGGTCGAGGGTAGGGAATTGGTTCCTGTCGAAACTTTGGCACTTGACAGTACTACTGGGGAACCAATTGAGGTACCTGATTCCTCCACGCAAGAGGAGCCCTCTTCTTCCAGTTAGGATAAAACCCCTGGTTCTTCACAAGAACCCCAGGTCAGTACTGACCCTGCTCCCTCTCCTCATTTCCATGTTGAGCCATTAACAAGTAAAAAAAAAGGTGTTGTGGGGGGCCGTACATGAGGAAGCTGAAGGTAAGGAATGCCATTCTCGAAGGTTAGCTCAGTCAGGTTCAGGAGGCACTTGGTTCCAGCAGCTCTCAAAGCACAGAGGTTACCCGTCTGACAAGAGAAAATGTCGACCTCAGGAAACAGGTTGAGGACCTGTAGGATAGACTACTCAAAGAACAGGTGTCAGCCAATGCTTGAATGGACATCCTTCTTCGAACCCTTGCCTCCTCATCTAGGAATTTCCCTTGCAGTGCTCCCTAAACATTGTCCCTTTCCCAAGTGTCAAGTTCTTAGTGTCTGTCCTTTGTTTTAGTTCTGATGATGTTTATGACTGGTACTTTTGTTTTTGCTGTTTTTATTTTGTGGATGTGTCTAGAAACAATGTAATTTCTCCCTGCTTACTTATCCTAAATTGATGAAAGCCTCCTCCTTTTGTTGTGTATGCCTTGCTCTTATGTTCTGTTTTCAGTCATGTATGTGTGCACACATGTGGCATGAGTTAACCAAGCTGGACTTCTTTTTGCTTAATGCTTGTTACTGATCTTTTTATGATGCCAAAATGGGGAAAATAATTGAGGGGGAACAAGATAGGGAACATATTCGGGGGGGAATACAGTTCACTCTGGTTCTTAAGGGGAACTTGATTTCTAAGTTTGTCATCTAGACTTCTTTACACTGTTTGCTTGTTTGTGTTTCTAATGATGCCAAAAGGGGGAAGATAAATTAAGAATTAAGAAGATGCAGTGCATTAATTAAGGGGGAAGTACAAACTCAGGGGGAACTTTGTGAGGTTCCTAGTACATTATCTGGTTTTTGTGGTTCTTTGTAGGATTATCAATTTTAAGTTTGTCATCATCAAAAAGGGGGAAAATTGATAGGTTATAAGTACCTTCGTTCTATGTTTTGATGATCTAACAAACTTACTGTCAAGAACGAGATAAGGAACCTGATACACATCATCAAGAACTTAAAGATCAACAAGTCTCCAGTTGGAGACACAATTCAACTATTCAGAGCCAAAGGAACAGTAGAGGGAAAAGATAGCTATCAGTTCCCGAGATAAGGAACCTGATACACGTCCTCAAGAACTTAAAGATCAACAAGTCTCCAGTTGGAGACACAATTCAACTATTCAGAGCCAAAGGAACAGTAGAGGGAAAAGATAGCTATCAGTTCCCGAGATAAGGAACCTGATACACGTCCTCAAGAACTTAAAGATCAACAAGTCTCCAGTTGGGAACGCAGTTCAACTCTTCAGAGTCAAAGGAACAACAGAGGGAACAGATAGCTACCAGTTCCCGAGGTGACCATACAAGTCAACTCTTCACAATTGTAAAGTTGCTACTTGCACATGCTACAGTGCAGAAACAGTGCATCAGTCAACTTTATGGGGAATTCTCTTTACCTAACTTGTTTACGTCATCCAAGTGATGTCACAAATGAGATATTAACATCAAGCAAAGTAAAAACAAATCACTTGCACATTCAAGAACTCATCAAGCATTCTCTCAAGTCTGTGTCAATTTTGCAAGTGATTCTCAAGGGCATCAAGAACAAAGAACAACACAACCAAGGACCAGATCGACAGATTGAAGATATCTTAAGTCCTTAGGTTTGTTGAGTCTTTGTTATTTATTTTTCATTTGTAAGTTCTACCCAGCTTACTTAGAAGCATCTCTGTAGAAGATCTTTTGTAAATCATAAACCCTTGTGTTTGTGTCTTTGTGTTTGTGTCTTGGCTAGAGTTAGTCGAGTTGTAAAGTCTTTGTAATAGAGTTATTACAAAGTGGCTTGTAATAGAGTGTTACGAGTTAGTGAGGGATTAAGAGGTTAATTCCTAGGTTACAACAAGTTGTAATCTAAAGTTGCTCAGTAGTGAAGTTGAAATCCTACAAGGGTAGGTCGTGGTTTTTGATCCCGTGAGCTGGGAGTTTTTCACGTAAAACTCCATTGTGCAATTTACTTACTGCAGTGTGCGTGTGTTCTGTGGGAACTAATAGAGAACCTGGTCTCTATATAGTTGGTGGACCCTCATATTCTATCAGGTCTGTGAAAACTGTTATATGACCAGGTCTCTATACAGTTTGATGGACATACACTCTATCACCTTCCCCATTAAAACTGCTGAAAAATACCAAAAAGCACATAATCCTTGGGAATCAAAATAGACAACAATTTTCCTTCATTAAAAGATTCACTGCAAAAAATTAAAATGAATATCATCTTTAATTTTTCTTGTTTGAGGGATTGTCCACGACAAATAAAAAAATCTTTCTTTTAATGGTCACTCGTTGATGCAATGGCTAATTTTACTGATTTAGTAGGTTTTTGAGAGGACGATTTTTAAGATAAAGAGAATGGAAAAAAATAATTAATGATGAGTATTGAATATGATGGAATGGTGTTGGACCTGCAGGAGCTCTGACTATGAAGAAGAGGACAAAAAATTAATTTTTTTAAAGAGGAGAATAAATATCTAGTAAAATGATTTTTTTTTTAAGTAGGACCCCACAGATTGCACGTGTCAAAGAATAAAAGGCTTAGTATATGACGTGTCAGTCATGTCACAACGAGTGAAGGACACGTTCGATCGAATGTGTTTATTAGTATTCAGTTCATCAAGTAGAGGTGTCTAAGTGAAAAAAATAAAAGTTTATATATCAGGATGACAAACCGATACAAATTTAAATGGCCAGGAGACCATTTTACCGATATAATATAATCCCTTATTCAAATTTCTGCTTACGCCACCATGTGGGGCATCCTAAGAAAAATAAAGCTAGTCTTTGTTCGCCATTTTCTCAGGTTTCTTGGGGATTAATGGAGGTGATGCACACACTTAAACTCCTTAACTTTATTAGTTAGCCCAAACTATAGATAGTAGGTGATTTGATTTGATACCAATTGCTCCTGTCTCTGTCACTTTCACATAACTTTGCCCTTGCCTTCTCGAAATTTTAAGAGGCATGCATATGGTCCCCCATCTCACAAGAAGAAGCAGCTGAAGAATCTGGATGGAAGATCTCTTCCGCTTAGATTCTCTCAATCCTTTTTTCTGTCGTTTTGTTCAAAATCAGGTTATATTCCAAAATTATAATCACGATAAAATATATAATTTTATAATTTTAATATAAGTTTTATCCTGCTTTTAGCTAATACTACCTACTTCCAAATACTGTACAAATTTAATTCCTATTTTTATATTGACATAACTCTTCTAATCCCTGTAATCAAATGGCTCCCGATGGTACAACAACTTGTACATTGCTGGCTATTAATTTGAACCGGACTTTTCTTTTGTTTACCCTTAAAATTGGATACAATTAAGCTTATAATGTGATTTTAAGGACATGTGATTTCAGCTAATACCAATTGATAGATATGGTGATTGATAATAGATTTAACAATAAAGTGAAAGAAACCAATGTTGAAATGTAACCCAACCCTCGAGATAGAGTGCCCTCGAACTGACTGATACTAGAATAGTAAAGTATAAAACAAGCTGACGAACAAGAGACTATAAGCGAGAAAGAATGTTATATTGCTTTGATATGCGAGAATAAGATGTGTTACAAATGATTAGAACTCCTCTTTATATAGTAAAAAAATTCTACTTATGGTACGACTCTAATTACAGAAGGGAATCACATGATTAGCTAAATAACCGTTCCTGATATGATCTGTTCAGACATGATCGTCGACCTGTCACGGATATCTCGCCTTCTGTTATTACGCTATCTTCGGTCTTGCTCGTTGTCTACCTTGTTTGGTCTCAATTTCGACAGGTACCTCAAATCCCGAACTCGATACCTTGTTCTCGTGCCTCGATCTGATCTACTACGGGGCCGATCTACTATACATCTCCCTGGTCTCGATCAATCAGCCGTATACATCTTTCCTTACACTTTGCTGTCATTTTTATTATATTATGCTCTTTAATCTTACACATAATTAAGTCCAAAGAAGTATCATTTGCTACCTCTTCTAGCCCACACTAAACTTATATTGGTCATGAACAACAGTAAAAGCTTAAAGTTGTTGCTTTGTCACCCTACTCTGCAAGTTGTAAAACTTTTTCAGTCACGCTCATTTGATAAATAATAACAAAATACTGACTGTAGAAAGGAAAGAGAAAACGAGAGACAGAAGGATAGACCAAACAAATTCAAGTAGAATTGTTTATGCTTGTTAGTGAATTGTAGCACTAAAAATAGTGAATAAGTGATTTCTAATCGTGTCATATTCGAATTTTTCACTTTATTTAATCAAGCATAAATGGTGTACATATCCCAATTAATGTCAAAGTGCCTTGCAATATTTTGGAAACGGTTGATGGAGTTCATTGCGGAAAGGGAATTGAAAATGGTAGTATGCTAGCTAGGAAAAGAACATTTTATTTTAGCAAGAAAAAGCAAGTTATGCTGTTGGGGGACCAAAACTATTCTGACTTTGGTGCAATATAATTGATGGATCCCCACTAAATATAAATAGAACATATTCAACAATGCTTTCACTTTGGGGTTGAAAATTGCTTGGCACCATTTAGTGAATAAGCTTTTCTTGTAAAGAGTGATACGATTTAACTTCCATTATCTTATTTGTGTTCCCCCAACTTCAAATTCTCCAATATTTCTATTTTTACGTTTCTTCTAATCTTTTCGCTTATGTTGATGCAATAGTTTTAGGTTAATTAATAATGATTAGAGCAGTCAAATAAATGTTACGCTAGCTGATAGACATGCTTTAATGCACGGAAAGGTTTAGGTTTTCATGTCTAACTCCAATTTTTTGTATAAATATATCCCCGGAATCATTATTAGGCATGATTACAACCCATCTAATCAGTAAAGGATCCGTGGTAGCCTTGCTATTTGTATACTTTATTGACTGACGGCAAGTTAGTACTTTAATTTTACTGACCTTATAAGTAACTAGATGTTTTCCTCGTTAACCACTCCAATTTCCTTTATTCATGGGAAAACTGTTGATATAACATTTAATTAAGTAATTAGATTTGTGTTTAATAGTTGAAATTTTTAGATGAAAAGGAAAGATGCAAATGTGCACCATTTGGTTTGACAAAAATTATTTTTCTCACAGCTATTTTAATTTTTAACTTTATATTACTTGTTTCAACTACTATTTTGACGTTATTACTAGTCTTTAATATGAAAAAGTTTATTAGAAAAAGATTGATAATTATTTTCTCATGAAAACTAAGTTCCACGGTACCAAACACAGCATATCTTGCTTCCTTTCGAAGCAAAAAAAAAAGAAAAAAAGAAAAGTATCATGGGAATCCATGGTTGACCTACAATGGTATCTGCATTTGACCTGAAAGTGATTTTTGCACTACCTTAATCGTGGCTTAAGTATTTACCAACCCTTTTTGAGTGAAGGAAATTGCATTGCAGCATTATATTTGTAGATTCCCAAATGCTTGGGGAGATTTTAATGAAGAAAGGTTGATAATGACATGCGCGGTAGAACGTCATTCCTTAACAAAGTGAATTTAATTCGAGCAAAAAAGGAAGTGAAAGAGAACAAAAGAAACATATGAAGCAAAGAGAGTAAAAAGGAAATCAAAGTTGCTCCTTTCCTTTAGGAGAATTGACAACTGCACGTTGTGGAAATTAATCCTCTTTCCCACTGCTATGGGAACATATTCACCATTCTTATAGCTTTTCAGCAGGTAATGACAAATTAAGTTAGGAATTTCGCTAATCTATCCGTATTATATTAAAAGGAGGGTAGTATACATTGTGGTAAAATCAAGTGGCAAGCTATAATGAAATCACTTGGCAATATAAATAAATTGTTTTCATATTGAGAATGAGAGAAAACTCAAAACTAAATAGATAATACGCGACACTCATATATACCAAAAAGGGCTATCAATTTAACTTTTAGAAAATTACAAAACGCTTGTAAAGTACCCTATAGAAAATGTATGTCCTAAATATTCGGAAGAATATGGGTTGGGCTGAAATTTTACTATATAAAATGATTTAAAAAAAGGATTTTTACATTCCTATGCCACATAGAAAATCTTATTACCATCAATATTTAAGGTTTGACTTAATTACACTTAGTATACCAAATTACCAATTATATACCATACTTAATAAAGGATCTAATTAATTGGACTTTTTTACTTCTTAATTAAAGGTGTCCATATATCCTACATTTCTCTCTCCTACTCCTCACCCCACCCACGTTTTTATCCAAGACCAACGCCGTTTTTCCCTCCCCTTTCTTCCTCTTCTCCATTCCTTCTTCTTCTCAAACAATTTTAATCAGCTCCCCCTAATTCCTGAGCAACTTCAATGGCGATAAAGCTCTCAACTTTAAAGCTTCCCAAGAAAATCCCCAACTGGGTTTGTTCAAAATCCTCTCTTTCTTCACTCTCTGGTGCTTGTCGAATTCAAATCACCCCTGAAACCAATCAACCCCCTACCCCTTCTCCTGACTTTGATTCAAAGATTCAACTTTTAAAAACAATACAGCTTTATACAATACTTAAACTGATTTGTAGTTTATTTATAATTTTTTTGTAGAAATTTTGTAGATGAAGAGAAAATTTTGTAGTCAACATTTTTTTCCAACATTGATTGTAGTTTAATTGTAGTATAAATGTAGTAATTTTGTAGATACCCTTAAAAATAATATTGCTTTATACATACGTAAACAGATTTGTAGTGTATTTTTTCAACATAGATTGTAGTTTAATTGTAGTATAAATGTAGTAATTTTGTAGATACCCTTAAAAATAATACTGCTTTATACATACGTAAACAGATTTGTAGTGTATTTTTTCAACATAGATTGTAGTTTAATTGTAGTATAAATGTAGTAATTTTGTAGATACCCTTAAAAATAATACTGCTTTATACATACGTAAACAGATTTGTAGTGTATTTGTAGATTTTTTGTATTTGTAGATGAAGAGAAAATTTTGTAGTCAATATTTTTTTCCAACATAGATTGTAGTTTAACTGTAGTATAAATGTAATAATTTTGTAGATACACTTTAAACAATATTACTTTATACATACTTAAACTGATTTGTAGTTTATTTGTAGAAAATTTGTAGATATTAACATAAAATCAGATTTTCATAGAATTTGTAACATAACAAACCTGCACTTTGTGTTCTCATTGGTGATACTCAATTCCATATTGAAATCGCGTACACTTCATCTTTGAGTAACACAACGACCAAAGATGAAAGGGATAACGAGATGGAAAGTTTCACGATTGGAGATGGACGCAGATATTTTTGCTGTATTTTCAGTTAGTAGTGGGGATGAATATGATGTGAACAACTATAATACTACTACTACTATAAAAAATGTAGAACAAGAAAGTTGTTTAAGAAAAGAGCAAGTAATGGAGAAAACATCATCAGTTTCAGCTTCAGATCTTGGTTCGGGGTTAACGAGCCTGAATTATCAAGGAGATGAAATTGTGAGTACTCAAAAGAGTGAAGAATCTGCTCCACCAGCAAATCAAAATCTTGTGCATAAAGAAAGTGATAAAGGCAAAATATCATCTGCTCAATCAAATATTAACGCCGTAATCAATTCAAATATTTAGTCCCAGATTTATAGGCGCCTAATTTGGAAGGAATCAGCTCTTAATATTGAATATTTAATGAATGGTATAAATTTTGTAGGAAAACTATAAACATGGCAGGTAATAATGGAAATATGCACAATTTTGGTAATAAGGTTTTATATATGGTATAGGAAGGAAAAAATTCCTTTAAAAAATAGGCATATTTTGCAAATTGAAAAAAGAGAAAAAAAATGTAAAAATTGTGCGGGGCGCCCTAGTTGGTCGCCTCCATTTAACCTATACCCATATTTTTAAAATTATTTAACCTATACCCTAATTTTTACAACTTCAGGCGCCGCCTTCCTGATACCTGTGCAAAACTTCAGCTTATTTAGTGCTGAAGTTTTTACAAATGAACTAAATAACTTCAGCATCTTCTGCTGAAGTTTTTGAAAAAACTGTATTGCCAAACTAATGAATCCAGGACAAAACTTCAGCTTATTTAGTGCTGAAGTTTTTACAAATGAACTAAATAACTTCAGCACTTCTGCTGAAGTTTTGTGTGATTGCCTTTGCTACTTCAAGCTCGTATGCCTGAAGTTTATGCGAAAAGTGGGTACGCTTGCAATTTGTTTTGCAAAGCGGGTATAACTTAAAAAGTGACCCAAAAAGCGGGTATGGCGCAAATGCCCCAAAAAAATACAGAAAATGGTCCGGACAATGACCAAAGATATTGGGATATTATCACTTTTAGCCCACGTCAGAAACTATTTACATCTGGTAGCCGAAAAACTATAAAATTTGTATAATTTTTGTATATAACATACAGAATGTGTGTGTGTGTGTATATATATACATACAAATTTTGTATTTTTTTGGCAATTATTTATACAGCAACTATACGATGTCATTTTCCCAAGATTTAAGGGGGTAGGTGCACAAGCAACCATTTTTAAGGATGCTACTTAGAGATTAGTCAACACTTAATTTGTCCTGAAATTTTAAACTAAAATCTTAACATCAGGACAATTTAGAATATTTTTATCTCAAAAAATTAAACTGAAAAATAAAATTCAGAATGCATTGACTAATTTCTAAATAGCAGCCCTTTAAAATGGTTACCTGGTGCCATTTGCTTATATTTAAGGGCGGAGCCTCGTGTAGTTAAGATGTACATATTTTTTGAGTTTGTTTGCAAAAATAGAGTTACCACGATATGGCTTATAAGGAGCTCTTTGAATTCGAGTTGTATTTTAATGAAAGGCTTGATTATTTGACTCTCAACTAATTAGAAATTTTTCCGTGACCTTCAAAAGATTATGTTGAGGAACAGATTTTGTTCCTCAAACTAATGTGTTTTAGGCTCGTCACAAAAGATTCTAGATGATAAAAAACCTGCACTTTTAGCCAAGAGAGGCTTTGAGAGCCTAATTTGAAAGTGTTAGTTTGAGTGACTTCTCAAATTACTAAAGAACTTGGTTTTTTCCTTAGGCGTAAATACAATGAACAGTAAAAACAAAGACATCAGTTTTTACATGAAAAATCATCCGGGTCAAAGGTGTAAAAACTATGACCTACTACGTAGGATTTTAACTTCAAGTTCACTAGAACAAATTAGCCGAACGTACTGATTACAAGACTTGTAAATCAATACCCTCTCAATTCTCCTACTTCAACTATCTGATGAATTACAAGTCACTCTAACTTTCACACTCAAATATGTACTCTAACTATCAGGTTACGAATGACATCTTGGTTACAACTCAATTTCCTAACACACATGAAGTAACAGACTCAAGAAGAACACTAAGACTAATGATCGACTTAAGTGTTGGAATGTTGATCCTCGGTTAACGTGAAAATGGATGATGTCCTCAATCCATCAAGAAAGTATTTAACTTCCCAGTACTCCGAGATCTTTGGGAGTCCTACGCACAGTCAACTTCTCATTTGATAGGACTCAAAAAGTCTTGTGACTCATGCATATTACTTATGCGATCGTATCTTCTCGGACAACTGCTCTTATCACATCAACAACCTTTTCCAGTAAACTTGGACTATAGTAACTTTATGCAAAAGTTACTGCCTTGTAAGAACTTTCAACAACTACCTTGAGGACCTAGTTCTTAGTATACATCAGCAACCACTTTGAGAACCTGGTTCTTAGAAAGCGTTCACAATACACTTTGTCAATCATCAAAATCCCAATTCTCAACAAATATTTCCTTTTTGATGATGACAAACATTGTGCATATGAACCAGGTGATGACATTCATAAACAATCACATCACAACTGTAGCAGTCATGTAAAAACGGTACAAACACATTGGGACCCAATTCAGAGCAAGTACATCAACCCCCCCCCCCCTCCTGCAACTCTATCTTCCCCCTTTTGGCATCATAAAAAAAACACAAAGTTGTTAGACAGTCCAAGCATAGTTAATGCAAGATTCATGGCCATCGAGGCTACAACTCAAGCACAAGAAATGTCATGATATATGAACTATAGATGATAAAAAACTATGTGAGAAGCAGGTAAACAACATAAAAGAGTTCATAAAGTAGTGCCAAATTAAGACCAGGGCCTTGAACTAAAACATTAAAACAAAATACGTGGAAAAATCCTGCAAACTACCTAGAACTAGAAAAACAATAAGAAGCACCACTAGGTTAACAAAACAGGCTTGAGATAAGGGGTAAAGGACCAAGATCAAGGGTGAGAAGAGGAAGGGGTCAAAGCTTTCACAAAGGTGGCAATCTCTTAAGCATGGGCCTCTCTGTATTTTCTGAGCTCCTCCCTAAGCTGCCTGGTTTCCTTTCTTAGCTCATCATTTTCCTTCCTAAGCTTAGCATTCTCCTCCAAAGCCAATTCCAACCTTTTAGAGAGTTCAACTGTCTTCTGCTCCCAGATAAAATGGAAAACCCAGTTTGGCGTCTAACCTTGATCTCAGCATAATCACACTGCTTGAGTGTGACAACATCCATTACATTATTATGATTCCCAAACTTCAGCTCAGGTAAGGCTACATTGAGCTTGTCATACAACTCAGCTAGAATGAAGCCATATGGTGTGGCATGCTTAGTCTTGGAGGTTTCTAAAGCCCTCTCCATATGATGAATCATCAGGCTCGGAAGGTTGATGGCATTACGAGTATCCAACAACTCCATTACATCTATATCAAGCAGGGTCGCCTCATGCCTTCTCTAAGATTTTTACAGAATGTAGGAGTTCCTAAAGTGAGATGGTTGTTTGTGAAAAGGTGTCATGTCAATCTTATACACCTTCATAGGAGAAACCATCTCACCTGGTAACCACAATGCATGTATCCACATCGTTGTCAATAGCAAGCCACTTCTTCTTCAGATAATTGTCAAATCCCATGGACAGAATAATCAGTAGCAGCCCAAGCTCTTTACCTCAAATTCTCTCATAGAACTCTTTACTACCTTGCCATCAAACTGGAAATTTTCATAAAATTAGTATTGGAATGTATCTTTCCATTTAGCACTTTTCTGTTCTTATACTCAGTCAATCTGTCAAGTACAACAGACACAACCATTTTCTTCTTCCCTTTGCTCGTCTTATGAGAGGTGGCAGTTGCCTTGGTGGGTTTAGCAATAGTGTTTTTCACTGGTGGTTTCTTGTCCTTTAGAGAAGGACCAGATTCATCCTTCTAATCCAACTCAACTACAATTTTAACAGCAGAAATTTGCTTTCTTGTTTTCTTCGCACTCCTAGACGTCCTAGTAGGAGGATCCACTTCCTTTTTTCTTGTGGAACTGGTCTTGTAGATTTTACAGAGGCCTTTCTGCCCTTTTTCCCTACCGCAGATAAAGGCAAATCATCCTCATATTTGTCAACCTCTTCATCTCCAACAAAAGGAGTTAAAGAAGTCCTAGGTTCTTCTCACCTTTTCTCTTCATAAACTTCTTCTGGCGGGGCCATGATTGTATTCCCAATAGCCATAGAGCCTTCAGATTCCTCGCTGACATTTTCCTCTTCACTTTCAGATTTACCACCTTCACTTTCACTTTCCTTTTCATCTTCATCACCATCACTATCAGAGTCACCTTCTCCCTCGCTTTCTTTTTCTTGTTCTTTGGAGTATCCCACTTGCTCGCCTAGTTTTTGTTCTACCTCACCTTCTTTTTCTTCACATGATTCTCCCTTATTCTCACTCTTCTTTTCATAAGTACTATGAGTTTTCTCCTACACCTGTTGTTACTTCTAATTTTCTTCTACATCTCCCTCCCATGAACTTCCACATCATCCTCATCAGTAGTCCAACTGTAAGAACTGCCATCAGAACCCTCTTTATTCCTTGTTTCTTTCTAACCTTCCCCCTCAACCATAGGTATCTCATCAAGGTCACTACTTTTTTTTCTATAGTAGTTCTCTCTATATGTGGTGTGTCATTCAGGGGTGCAACAACTTCCAACGAGGAAACTTCAATGGCAGAAACTAGAACATCAAGCTTTGATAGAGAAGATTTTATCTGATCATGCTTGACAAGTGCAAATTCTCCTTGAACAGTAGCTTCCTTAACTTCTGGTTCCCCCTTAGCGGTAGCACGATCCACTACTTTGCCACTTTTTACTGCTTTTCTTGAAGTAGCCTTGACCTTAGTGGGTTTGGAGGTGATTTGTGGGATGGATACGGGTGCATGGGTAGTTGGTTTTGGGGATGGAAGTCCAGTGGAGGTAGAAATTGCAGGTGCAACAGTAACAAGGGATGATGGTGTAGGTACAGTAGAGGGTATGGGTGGAGATGCAACAAGTGTAAGTTTAGAATCATTGGTTGATTTTGCACTTCTCTTAGGCTTAGACTTCACAATTTTGGATTTAGTTCCAGTCTTAGATTAAGATTTTGCTTTTGAGGGGGTTTGGCTTTACTTAGTCATGATGGTGAGAGGGTGGAGAATTTTCTCTGGTTCTTGCTTAGGGTTTGAAGGGAGCAGTGAGGTCTGAGAGATGTACCACGATAGGTATTTTAAATAGGGTAGTCCTTATTTGACTAGAAGAGAGAAGGTAACTCAACTTGAGTTCTAACGGGGCTCTAATAACGGTTACTTTGATTACTAGAACTTAAGAATTAATGGGACTCTAATTACTCTAGAATTCACCTTTGATCCTTGACTTTGATAACAAATAGGATTGATGCTAACATGATTTGGGATTCTGAGTGTAGCAGTAATTTACGTCATTAAGTTCCAATGATTTAAGACAAGATGGCACGTACCTGATTCCAAAAACCAACTCCTTTGCGAACCCTTACTCATTCAACAATAAATCTTTTAGCACAGTAAGTTAGTATCATAAGGCATAGTCATCAGCTAGACTTTCTAGACGAGTCTGTATACTTAGGACAAGTATGAGACTGAATCAAGCATTTGATACTCAACTATCTACATCTCATGACTTCTTTTCTAGCCAATCATTGGGGTTCAACCTAGTTGGAGGTATTAATTAATCCCATTTCTAGTTTGTTTCTTTCAAAGTGGTCCCTACTTAGTGTCTTAGTGAAAATATCAGTAAAATTGATCTTCAGTTTTACAGAAAATGATTGAGATATTCCCTTTTTCAATTTTATCTCTTAGAAAGTGATGTCTGATATCAATGTGCCTGGCTCTCTAATGTTGACAAGGATTTTTAGCAATATTTATGGCATTGTTATTGTCACATAAAATAGGAACAAAATCAACAAATACCATAGTCCTTGAGTTGTTGCCTTATCCATAGAAGTTGAGCACATCAAGATACTGCTGCAACATATTCTACTTTTAGCTGTAGATAGAGCCACTGAGTTTTGCTTCTTTGTTCCCCAAGACACCAGGCAAAAACCAAGAAAATGTGTTGTTCTTGAAGTGCTTTTCCTGTCAACATGAAACCCTTCATAGCTTACAACAACATAACCAACTAGATCAAAGCTATATCCTCTTGGATACCATGGACATAAATAAGGAGTCCCTTTAAGATAATAAGTATTCTCTTGACTGCCTTTAGGTGAGACTCTTTAGGATTTGTCTGAAATACTACACATAGACCCATATTGAATGCAATATAAGGCCTACTGGCAGTAAGATACAACAGTGATCCAATCATTTCTCTGAACAACTTTTGCTCCACACTTTTGCCTTCTTCATCTAGATCCATCTTTGTTTCAATGAAAATAGGAGTATCAATTGACTTTGAAGAATACATATTGAATTTGTTCAAAAGTTATTTGATGATGGATCACGGTTATGGTAGGTGTCTGCTTGATCTGCAGCCCAGGAAAGAAATTTTATTCACCCATCACGCCCATTTCGAACCCACTGCCATCATTTCAGCAAATTCCTTTCACATAGCTTCAATAGTAACCCCAAAAATAGTGTCATCCACACACACCCGCACAATTAGAAGATTTTTTCCTTTGATCTTTATAAATAACGTGTTGTCCACCTTACCTGTTACAATGTTATTAGTTAAGAAAATTTTAAAAGCTTCTCATACCAGGCTCTAGGAGCCTACTTCAATCCATACAACGCCTTGTCTAACTTGGAAACATGGTCAAGGAACTCTTCACTGTCAAGACCAGGAGGCTGTTTAACAAACATCTCCTCCTTTAGGTAACCGTTCAGGAATGCACTCTTCACATCCATCTGCTATAGAGTGAATTCCATGCGCGCAGCAAAGTAGCATTATTATAGCTTTCATTCTCTCTATAGGAGAAAATGTCTCATCATAGTCAATGCATTCTTCTTGATTGTACCCATGAACCACCAGTTGGCCTTGTTCCTTATGATATTTCCTTGCTCATCGAGTTTTTTTCTGAACAACCATTTGGTACCTAAAACAATTATGTTTTTGGATCTTTACACCAAGTGCCAGACCTTGCTTCTCTCAAATTGATTTAGCTCATCTTGCTTAGCTATTATCCAATTTGGGTCCTTTAAGGATTCTTTTATTCTTATTGGCTCAATCTGTGAGAGAAATGCAGTAAGTGCACATAGGTTTCTTAGAGATGACATAGTTTAAACACCTGTATTTGGATTTAAAATGATGTTCTCAAGAGGGTGCGACCTTTGATGTTTCCATGGCCTAACTTGCACACCCAGAGATGGTTTAGGAAGGGAGTGACCCAAAGGACCAGGACCAATGGTTGCAGCTTCTCCTAACGGGGTATTAGTCAGTATAGTTCCATATTCTTCCTGATCACTCCCATCGTCTTCAGGATTCCATGATCCCTCTTCAGGTTGTTATCCAGATTTTTCAGAAGTTTCTTCATCAGTGAGCCTTGTATCATAGTCTTAATCTTGCAAGCCTTTCTCAGCCATGTTGTTATATTCATCAAAAGTAACATAAATGTTTTCTTCAACACACATAGTTCTTTTATTAAAAAACTTGTAAGCCTTACTATGCTGTGAGTAACCCAGAAAAACTTCCTCATCACTTATGTCATCAAACTTACACAAAGCTTATTTTCCATTGTTGTGCACAAAATAGGTACACCCAAAAAGCTTAGGTGAGTGATGTTGGGATTTCTTCCTCAAAGTAACTCACATGTAGTTTTCTCAATAATGGGTCTGGTCATGCACCTCTTTAACATGTTACAAGCAGTATTGACTGCCTCAACCCAAAAGCTCTTAGGCAGTCCACTAGGAATTAGCATAGTCCTACCCATATCTTGTAAAGATCTGTTCTTTCTTTCCACAACACAATCTTTTTGTGGAATTCCGATTGCATGGAAGTTATGGTCAATTCCATGAGTGCTACCGAATTCTAGAAATTTAGAGTTTTCAAATTCAGTCCCATGGTTTGTTCTAATACTTGATACAACACTCCCCAGTTTTTGTTGAATCATTTTGACAAACATAGAGAAAAAAACAAAAGTTTCATCCTTTGATGCTAAAAACAAGGTCCACGTGTACCTAGAAAAGTCAACAACAATTACAAACACATACATTTTTCCTCACATGCTCTTAACTCACATTGGTCCACATAGGTCCATGTGAAGAAGTCCAGGGGTTTGGAAGTACTGATTCTTACATTTAAAGGATGACCTCACATGTTTACCTCTGGCACAAACATCACAGACTTTGTTTGATGTGAACTCAACCTTTGGTAACCCAAGTACCAGGTCCTTTGTTGATATCTTGTTGAGTTCAAACAAACTATCATGTCCCAGTCTTTTATGGAATAATAGTGGATCATCTTCCACTGCACGTAAGCATGTATGCTCACTCTGAGGAAGTGACAATGGATATCTCGTGGACATTGTTATGCGTCTTGCCTTTTAGAACAATTTCATCAGTATCCAGCTTAGTGATAGTACATATTTTGGAGTTAAACATAACATTATTACCTTTATCACACATTTGACAAATGCAAAGAAGATTGGGTTAAAGTCTTTCGACATAGTGCACATCTTCTCTAGCATGAGAGAGTAACTTACCAACCTTGTGAATACATGTTATTTGTCCGTTCTTCCCATTTACAAATGACACACTCCCTCCTTGGAAGGCTGTAGTGAGAGGAAATTTTTCTTTTCTCCAGCCATATGTCTTGATCATCCAATGTTTAGATACCAGTCTTAATTGTTTGCTATCACTTTAGCCTGTAACAAAAATCACAAGTTAGTCTCGGGCACCAAGACAAGCTTGGGTCCCTTTTTGTTTGAAAAAAGGATGGATCAAACCTCTTCTTGCCCAGAAGGGAAGTCTGTTAACTGTCATTTTCTTATTGACCTTAATCCACTTAGTTTGAACTGGAGGATTGATTAAGGGGTTTTCTTCTTTCTTCACATGTTTAAGTAAGCCAAAAGTATGTTTGAACTGAGCATGATTTAAGGCATGGCAAGTATCTCTGAAGTATCCTACCTTCCCACAATGAGTGCACATCTTATTATTAGAGATTCTTACATACTTGGGATCAAACCTAGGTATAGTTTTCCTATAGCCAATTCCTGATTTATATGTGCGGCAATTTCATTTAGCCAATTTAGTGCATCAGATGATCTATGCCACCTTGCTTAGCCTAGACAGTTCTTACTTTGCTTTTTCAAGATTCTCTTGCAGTACTGTATTCCTATAGCCAGCATCATAAAAACTATTTATTAGCTCTTCTCGTTATTTTCAAGATTGTTTTGCAGATCACTCATTATTCCCTTGCCATGTGTAGTAGATTATTGCTCAATGTTAGAAATGATCTCAAGAACTTGGTTCTTAAGATTTTTGACTTGTCCTTTAAGATCAGCTTTATCGATTCAAACCTATTGGCCCTTGGCCATGACATTACTAAAAGGTTTGTTCGACCAGCTAGAACAACACCTATCGGCCCTTGGCCACGACTCAACTACGTTCACCCAAATTGAACAAAACCATTCGACCCTAGGGCACATCTTAAATAAGAAACATGTTTGACTAGCTCGAACAAGATTTATCAACGCATGGCCTCTTAACCCTCTGACTATCGCAACCTAGAGTATGACAAAAAAGGAAAGAAGTACAAAAGAAAAACACATAAGCACATAAACGAAACATGAAAAGATAAAAGGTGAGTATAAAATAAAAACCAACTTTTATGTTCATATAAGGGTCTTTACAAAGGCGGATGAAGACGCCAACAAAAAATGAAAGAAAAGGCACAAAGTACAAGATCTAAAAAAGGGTAGAACATCTGGTGATCATAACTGCCTTGATCTCCATCACCCTCTCCATCCCCTCCTTGGTTGTAAATAGAATCGCATCAGGCGCTATCTTCGAGCTCAGGGATGTCTCCCTCATCATCGTCCTCGAAGTCAGGCAGAGGTGTGTCGAGGTCGTAGCCACAGGCCAATCGGCCTTCATGAGCCTTAGCCTAAGCCTTCTCCAAAGTTGTTTCAAAGATGAAGCCCGTCTTACCTAACTCACGAACAACCTCTACTTATTCCTCGGCGAGGATCCAATCCTTGTACTTCTCTCGAGGGATGGCCAGAAATTAAGAGGCAGAAGATATAAAGGGTCATTCAAGAGTTTGGCATTCTCACCCTTCAAAACAGAAATTCGCTCTTACAGCTCGGTGTTCTCTTTATCCAATTGGCCAATCCTTTCCTTGAGGCATAGCCTCCTTGGCCTCAGCCGTCAACCGAATATTATCCCGTACTATGCAAAGGGTCATGTTCGCCAACTCAAAAAGAGCGGCCCTTAACCGAGTTTCCTTCAAGGAGGACTTGAGTTCCTCAATCAGCTACTGCTTACTAGTTGCCTTCCCCCTAAACCCGTCCATCTCCAACTGACACTCATTCAACTAATACTGCAGGTTATCGACCCGAATCTGGAGGTCGCAGTAATGGGTTTTAAGGCCCCTGCTCGGCTCAAGATTTTCCTCCTTCCTCTTCAACGCGCAAGAGCGCTTAGTCGCTCCACATATGCAAGCAACTCCTCATATTTCTTCCTTAAATCCTCCCTCAGGGCAGGCACATCACCCTCCTTACGAAGCCGCCTCTCAGCCTCCTTATACCTCCCCCTCAGTACTCCTCGTACTTCGATCGCATCTTCGGGTAGATCTTCTTCCGCCTCCTCTCTCTCTCTGCTCACTTTCAATATCCAAGATAACCGTTTGTACAATAAAAGGGTTAGCAAGGTAAGACCTAGAAGCAAATCAAAGCAAAAAGAAAGGGAGAATGATAAAGAAAGGAAGAAAGAGAAAGAATAGGGAAAGAGAAAGAAGGAATGATTTACCCTGAGAGCAAGCTGACAATACTCTTGGAAAAGGTATTATAGCTCAGTTACCCAAGATTCCTATGCACGACACTAGTACCGAAGGGGCCAAAGCCTAAATCACATCCTTAGTGTTCTTCAGTAAATCATGGTTCACTGGGATTGTGATGTGACCCGCCCTCTACTCTAACCTCAACCTGAGTGGTTCCATTATCAAGCTTCTCGTGATCTTCAGGGTCGAGGTCAGAGTCGGACTCATCGCCGACGAGTTCAGCCTTCTCATCATCCTGCTCGGCAAGCATCTTGTCTTTCCCCTTATCAGTAGGAGAAACCTCTCGAGTTGGTCTAGAAGGCGAGGCCTCCAAGCGCACAGGGCGCACAGAACCGTCATCGGAGGCATTCGCAGCAACTTCCTCCCCTTCAAGACGCAAATGAGTAGTAACCCCAGTCTCTTCCAACATAGGTACCTCAGAGGCCACCCCAACACCTCCCTCGATCAATATCATCACGGTTTTTTGCATAATGATCTCATCCTCAAATAATTCAATCGCTACAGGCACACTGATTTCCACATCCACGTCTTTCCTCCTACGAGGCCTCAAGTCTGCGTCATTAGGTGAAACCTCCGCGTCCTCGACATGGGACAAGGCCAAGGGAGGGGAGGCGCAACACTCAAGATGGAGGTGGGGGTGGAGGAAACAACAACCTTCCTTTTCCTAAAGGAAGGCATTGGCGATGTGTTCCTTTTAGCAACCTCCCTGACAGAACCTAGAACAAAGCATAAATATGAGCACAACAAAACCAACAGGTAAAAATTTCATCCCGTCTAAAGACAGCGTACCTACGTTACCTTTCGGAGGAAGGGCCAGTTTGAACTTCTTCCACAAGCTCGACCAATCTCGAATCCCTGCAATACAGGGAAGGACCTGCATTACCCAATCAGTAAGGTCACCAACTGAAGTGGCTGAGCAGTAGCTTCAAAATGAGAAGGATTAGCTCACGACCTTGACCATGACACGACAACATGAATGTCACGACCCTAAAATGAATGTCGTGATGACGCCTATCGTAGAACTAGGCAAGCCTCAACTCAACATTCCCAATACAGTAAAAACCTTTTTAGAAATAATAGCGGAACATATTAACATTAAAACAAAAACTTTTCAACAGAAGTTGACCAAAATACGATATAATCCATCCCAAAACCGGGGTGGCACTGAGTACATGAGCGTCTAAATAGCCAATCTAATAAAAATAGTGGCTAGAAAGATAAAACTGAAAGTGCAAAAAGACCAAGGAAGAGAAATCAAGGCCCGCGAACCCCATATAGCTACCTCGATAGTCCCTGAACTCTGGTGCCTCAATCAGCAACCGCCGCCGGGACAAAATATGCCTGGATTTGCACACAAGGTGTAGGGAGTAACGTGAGTACATCCAACTCAGTAAGTAACAAGTCTAAACTTTGGACTAAAAGTTAGTGACGAACTCAACCACACAAATAAAATGGAATTTAACTATGCAGAAATGTAAACATGCTCTTAAGTCAAATAGGAAACTCAAATAGCAAGGTAAAGCAGATCCGGACAATGTAATGAATATAATCCCTGATATCTGTACATGCCAATGTACAAACTGTAAGGGATGCACAATGCTATCAGCCTCAAGTGCTCACACTCTAGATATCTCAACCAATCGGTACTGTATATGGCCCACACGGCCCAGGGAGGATCTATCCCGGAATATATACAACGCTGACCATAGGTCTTCCAGTACCGAGAAAAAAGGCCAACCAGCCCTGTGGAGAAGATCCATCTCCAGGTATCAAGTACTTCGGACAAGATCCATGTCCAGGGAAGATCCATTCTTCACTAATATCAATCGCACTCACTGGGGGAGTGTTACAGACTCCGGCGGGGCTCCTACAACCCAAGCGCTATCATAACATCAGTATATCCGCTGCGGCGTGCAGCTCGATTCCATATATGTCACTCAAAATCAGCTCTCGGCCTCACTCAGTCATCAACCTCTCCATTCTCACTCACGGCCCCCAAAATATCATGAAACTAGCCCGAAACAGTAATATGATGATTCAATAGATAGTAACTGAGACTGGTATATGACATGAAATGCTTGTATATGACTGAGTACGAAATATCAGTAAAAGCAGTAAAGTGACAGCAAGAAACAACCACTTTGGGTCTCGACAATACCGGCAATAATCCTAAACATGATATGTAACATTATTGACAGCTCCACTACTTTATCACATAATGAAAACACGAACATCAACGAGATAGAGTCATTATACAGTGCTATGTAACCAACCAAGTCACAATTTTCACGGTGCACGCCTGCACGCCCGTCACTTGGCATGTGCGTCACCTCAATACCAATCACATAACACATAATTTGGGGTTTCGAACCCTCAGGACCAAGTTTGAAAGCGTTACTTACCTTGAACTGAGAAAAACTCTACTCCGCAATGCCTTTGCCTTTCAAATCGGTCTCCAAATGTCCCGAATCTAGCCACAAGCAGTACAACACAATTAATATAGTCTAAATGGATGAATCCCACAAGAAAACTACTAAATTAGAGCCAAAATTCCTAAATTGGCTTAACCCGACCCAGGGCCCACGTCTTGAAATCTGACCAATGTCACAAACCAAGAAGCCTATTCACTCACGAGTCTAACCATACTAAATTTATCAAAATCTGACATCATTTGCCCCCTCTAAAACCTCAAAATTCACTCTCAAATTCTCAAGCCCTAATCTCCCATCTCACCCCAAAAACTCTCAACTAGGTGTAAAATCAATGGATAAACACCATTATTGAAGATAAATAGGCACAAGGAACTTACCTCAGCAAACACTTCAAAATCCTACAAAATCATAGTTCCAAAAGGTGACAATGGTGAAAAATCTCGAAGTCACATTTTTATATGCTTTGCCTGGGCTTTTTGCACCTGCGGCTTTATTTCTGCATCCGTGGAGCCACATCTGCGGACAAAGCTTCGCTCTTGCGGAAAAATCACTTAAGCACTGCCTTTGCTTTGGCGATCATGAGATTGTATCTGTGCTCTTTGCGGGTGCGGGAGACACATCGCACCTGTGGTCCAAATTCGCACTTGCGCCCTGAAGTCCGCTTCTGCGACCATCACAGGTGCGGAAATGATATCGCACATGCGCCCTCTGCCTAGTTTTTCCTTGGTCGCATCTGTTATACTTGCCTCGCTTATGAGGTCTCCCACCTGCAGTACCCACTCCGCAGGTGCGGTTACACCAGTAGCAGCAGCACTTCAGCTGCAAATCCTCAACTCAAATCAAGCCGTTAATCACCCAAAATCACCACGAGGCCCCCAGAACCTCAAGAAAACATACCAACAAGTCCTATAACCCGATACGAACTTAGTCGAATCCTCAAACCAACTGAAATAACATCAAAAACATGAATTACACACGAATTCAAGCTTAATGAACTTTGAAATTTCCTAATTCTACAAGCGACGCCAAAACTTATCAAATCACGTCCGATTGACCTCAAAATTTACACAGAATTCAATAATGACACCATGAACCTACTCCAACTTCTGAAAATCCAATCCGGCCTAGATATTAAATTTTCCAATGCCGCCCAAAATTGCCAAAATTCCAACTTTCGCCAATTTAAGCCTAATTCTACTACGGACCTCCAAACCACGCTCTGGATGCGCTCCTAAGTCCAAAATCACCTAACAGAGCTAAAAGATCCATCAAAATTTAAGTTTGGTTTCTTTTACACACAAGTCGACATTCGGTTGACTTACCCAACCTAATCTTCCAATTAGGAGACTAAGTGTCTCAATTCACTCCTAAACCACTCCATACCCGAACCAACTACCCCGGCAAGTCATAATACAACTGTAGAGCACAAAAGAATAAGAAATGGGGGAACGAGGCTATAACTCTCGAAACTACCGGTTGGGTCGTTACTATGAAAGGGAAAAGTGAGTGCAGATACTTACGATTACGGTTCTAAGCTTCAGGAATATCTGAGACGTTGTCCATGACAGTCTCGGTCTTGATGAAAAAGAAGTCAAGACAGAACCGTCAACTACCCTTTTCATTAATCCTAATGACTAGAGACTTGCTTTCGCGATGTCGAATGTTCAATATCATGCACCGATAGAATTTGGGCATGAATAGGTGCACCAAGTGCCGTAGAGTGATCTTGACATCAGCCAACTCGGCGTACATGGACAACATCTTGATCACCTTGTAGACCAAGGGCACGAGATGGTACTGGCAGACCCGGTAATTGTGGCAAAATTCCTCCACCAAAAGGGGAAGTGGAAGTGAATAGCCTACAGTGAAAGGGTAGGCAAAAAGAGCACAGTATCCTGGGCGGTGAGTGTAAACTTCATCATCGCTGGCGGTTACGATCTCCACCTAAAGTTCGGCCATCAAACAAGATCGGAAAACCTCAGTCACCGCCTCCGGCTGCCATAGCAAATCCGGTTTCGTGTCGAGGTTGCGGGGAACAATTTCTTCCACTGATGGAAGAGCCTCCGGTTCGACAGAGGAGATAACATATCCTCCGCTAACGGAGGCCATAACAACTAATGAGGTAGACATAATATCCTCATTCACACCAGAAACCTCTCGACCACGAGTATCAGAAGGTAAATCAGATATGATAGTAAAGTTTGAAGAATGTATGGGAGGAAAAGAGTTGAAAAGGGGAGGGAAAGTTAGAGAATGATGAACTAGAGAATAAAACTCAAAGGAAGCAAAGGTAATTCTAACAACAACAATGACAGTAAAACTAAAAAAATGGGGATCATCCCTCTCTTTATAGAAGAGAAGCCTCAAAATTGAAACGGCTCATCGTAATAGCGGCCGAAATCAAAACGGCAGAACCATTTCAAAGGTCGCACGTGACCTGACGCGGCGTATCGGGAACATGCGTCTCTTGGACTTTAAGCCATTGGGCTTTAAAGACTAGAAGTGTGAATTAGGAAATGGTGGGAAATAAAATGGATGGAAATGAAAATTTTGAATTAAGTGAGCTTTGTCATTTATGACAAATGAACTTTGTACCACATTGGTGAAAGACAACTACACTTGTGTGTATAAATATAGGATCACTTCTTAGAGCTCTTAAAAGGAGTTGAAGAGAACGAAGCCTCGCGCCGTCACCGTCGTCATCTCTCGGCTCGGCTTCGGCTTTGGCTTCGGATTTGGATTTGGATTTGGATTTGTCAAATGATCGATCGATAAGATTAATTTTTTGGACAAAATTTATTTAATTAATTATTTGATAATTAATTAAGTGCCAGTCAGTTAATTAACAGAATTAACTTGAATGTATAATCCAAAACGCTGAACGCTGCTTTTCCCTTCTGAATAGACACCTCTTCCTGAACAGACAACACACCTCTTCCGACAATTGCCTATAAATTCCGAGGCATGGCTTCCTTTTCACTCACTCGAAAAATTCTGAAGATCCTGCATTCTACTTCGCAGTCTCTCTCTGAAATTCATAAGTGTGATTTTGCTCCGTTCTTTGAGTTCGTTGGTATCCTGCAGTTTGTATTGCCACTGTTGCAGGAATGTTTATTTCGTTTCATCCTGGGAGGATTTAATCCATTACCTTGGCAACTTGTGAGGGGGTTAAAATTCCTTAAGGACGCACAAGAAAATTGTGGACTCGGAATATTTCTTATCGTTTACAGTTTTTTCAGTTCCTTCTAACAGTTTTTATAATTTCTGTTTTAACACAGTAGAGACAACAAGCTTAAGGAATTTTAGTAACGTTTCTGTGTTGAAATCTATATTATACTGTTATTTATATTTTGTATACTGGTTTGGAGACTAAAGCTTTGGTGTTTTCTACTCCAATAACTATTCTATCCGGTTTAAAGTATATCAAAACTTTACCGGAATAATAAACGTACGGGTTTGAAGTATATACAAACTTCACCATTGTTACGTGTTGTATGTTTGGTTTGGTATTCAGTTTGAAGATATCAAAACTTCACTGATTTAACAAAGTTTTGTTTGTTTCCAACTCTACAGAAACATGACAAATGAAATCCAAACTAATGGAAATGCTGTTGGAACGGGTGCTTCATCAAGTGTTGCTGCCTCGTCAAGACCAGCGCATACAATGGCACCGACAGAAAAGCCCGGGAAGATTTCCGGTACAGACTTCAAACGTTGGCAGATGAAGATGCTATTCTATCTAACTACACTAAGCCTGCAACGATTCATCAAGGAGGATGTTCCAGTCGTTGGAGAAGATACTCCTGAGGCTAAACGGTTTGTGGTAATTGAAGCATGGAAACACTCTGATTTCTTATGCAGAAACTACATTTTAAGTTGTTTGGAGGATGGCTTATATAATGTTTATAGTGTCATGGAAACTTCAAAAGAGTTATGGAACGCTCTTGAGAAAAAGTACAAGACCGAGGATACTGGACTTAAGAAGTTCGTTGCTGCAAAAATTTTGGATTTTAAAATGATTGACACTAGGTCGGTCATCACTCAAGTCCAAGAATTACAAGTCATCGTGCATGACCTCCTTGCTGAAGGTATGACCCGAGTCAATAATTTTATTAATAATATTAATAGTGTTATTAACTATAAATATGTTATTGAAGGTATGGTCATAAATGAGGCGTTTCAAGTTGCTGCCTTCATTGAAAGGTTACCTCTTTTATGGAAGGACTTTAAGAACTACTTGAAGCACAAGCGCAAAGAGATGACACTTGAGGATCTAACTGTTCGTCTAAGGATAGAAGAAGACAACAAAAATGCTGAAAAGAAGTCACGTGGCAACTCGGCAATAATGGGAGGTAACATTATTGAGGAAGCACTAGGAAATAAAAAGAAAAGAAAGAAGGCATCTGGACTAAAGAATTACCCGAACAAGAAGAAGTTCAAAGGTAGTTTTCACAACTGTGGAAAGCCCGGACATAAGGCCATAGATTGCCGTGCTCCAAAGAAATAGTCACAAAAGAAGAAGAATCAAGCAAATGTGGTGGAAAACTTTGAAGTGGAGGACTTGTGTGCCATGTTGTCTGAATGCAACTTGGTAGGAAATCCGAGAGAATGGTGGATTGATTCTGGAGCCACCCGCCATGTTTGTGCTAACAAGGAGTTATTTTCTTCTTATGCTCCCGCAGGACCCGAGCAGACTCTTTTCATGGGAAATTCATCTACGACCAAAAGCGAGGGAGTTGGCAAGATTTCATTGAAAATGACATCGGGAAAAATTATGACTTTAAATCAAGTTCTCCATGTTCCATAAATTTGCAAGAATTTAGTATCTACAACACTTCTTGTAAAAAATGGATTTAAGAGTGTGTTTGTTTCCAATAGTGTTGTTTTAACTAAGAATGATATGTATGTAGGCAAAGGTTACCTAAATGAGGGCATTTTTAAGCTAAATGTAATACCTATTCCTATCAATAAAGTTGAATCTTCTTCTTACTTAGTTGAGTCAAACACTTTATGGCATGCGCGCTTAGGACACGTCAACTTCAAAACATTATGGAAAATGATTAATTTGGAAGTATTGCCAAAAATTGATTGCATTAACTCAAAATGTCAAATCTGTGTGGAATCAAAGTATGCTAAGCATCTGTATAAGTCTGTTGAAAGGAATTCAAGTCCTTTAGATTTAATTCACACAGATATTTGCGATATGAAGTCAACACCATCTCGCAATGGGAAAAAGTACTTCATCACTTTTATTGACGATAGTACGAGATATTGCTATGTCTACCTACTTAGTAGTAAAGATGAAGCAATTGATGCATTCAAGCAATACAAGAATGAAGTTGAAACACAACTTAACAAAAAGATAAAAATGATAATAAGTGATAGGGGTGGCGAATATGAATCTCATTTTGAACAAATATGTTTGGAAAATGGCATTATTCACCAAACAACTGCCCCATACTCTCCTCAATCTAACGGAATTGCGAAAAGAAAGAATCGAACATTAAAGGAGATGATGAATGCCTTGTTGATAAGTTATGGTTTACAACAGAACTTGTGGGGGGAAGCTATACTTACATCAAACCGAATAATCAACTATGTGCCCCACAGTAAAACACAGTCCATTCTGTACGAAAAGTGGAAAGGAAGGAAACCCAGCTTGAAATACTTCAAAGTGTGGGGGTGTTTATCTAAAGTACAGGTTCCTAAGCCTAAAAGCGTGAAGATAGGATCAAAAATGGTTGATTGTGTATTTATTGGATATGTAACCAATAACAAGGCATATCGTTTTCTGGTTCATAAATCAGAAAATCCTAAGATCCACGTCAATACAGTAATAGAATCAGATAATGCTGAATTCTTTGAAACTATTTATCCGTATAAAAAGGAAAGTGAATTGTCCTACCAAAAGTCAAAATGACCTCGGGAGGAAACAACAGATGGTATGCCTAATGAGGAAAATCCGAGAAGAAGTAAACGTCAAAGGACATCTACTTCATTCGGTCCATATTTTCTGACTTTCCTGCTAGAAAATAAGCCTCGAACCTTCAAGGAAGCTATGTCTTCCTCAGAAGCAAAATATTGGAAAGAGGCTGTCAATAGTGAAATAGAATCCATATTGAGCAACCACNTTGTCAAAGGATTTAGACAGCGAGACGGTCTTGACTATTTTGACACATACTCGCCGGTAACAAGAATTACATCCATTCGGATGCTAATAGCGTTAGCCGCCTTGTATGGTCTTCAAATCCATCAAATGGATGTAAAAACAACGTTCTTATATGGTGATCTGGAGGAAGAAATTTACATGAACCAACCTGAAGGATTTGTGGTTCCGGGAAAAGAAAAGAAGGTGTGACGACTTGTTAAGTCCCTTTATGGACTAAAACAAGCACCCAAGCAATGACATGCGAAATTTGACCAAACAATGTTGTCAAATGGCTTTAAGATTAATGAATGTGATAAATGTGTTTACATTAAGAACGTTCCAAATCATATAGTCATTGTTTGCTTATATGTTGATGATATGCTAATAATGAGCAAAGACATTGCCGACATTCAAGCTACTAAGCGGATGCTTGCTAGTAAGTTTGATATGAAAGACTTAGGAGTTGCCGATGTAATTCTAGGAATTAAAATCCAGAGGACTCCTCAGGGTCTGGCTTTGTCTCAATCACATTATGTGAAAATGGTACTTGAAAAATTCAAACACTTGGAATTTAGAAGTGCAAAAACTCCAATTGACTTAAACCATTATCTTGTAAAGAATAAAGGTGAAAGCACGTCTCAATTGGATTATGCTCGTGTGTTGGGAAGCTTAATGTATATCATGAACTGTACACGTCCTGATATAGCTTGTGCAATAAGTAAACTTAGTTGATTCACAAGTAATCCCAACAAACATCACTGGGTGGCAATGAAACGAGTTCTGGGATATTTGGAATATACCCAAGACTACGCTTTTGCACTACAATAAATATCATGCGGTTATCGAAGGATATAATGATGCAAATTGGATAACCGGCTCNAAATTTCTTAGAAGACATTCCATTCTGGCCAAAACCTTTGGCTCCTATATGCATACATTGCGATAGTGAGGCTGCAATAGGACGGGCAAGGAGCATTATGTATAACGGAAAGTCTCGTCATATACGACGAAGACATAAAACCGTTAGACAACTACTATCTAGTGGAATTATCAATATTGATTATGTAAGATCAAAGGAGAATATGGCGGATCCGCTTACAAAAGGCCTAACTAGAGAGGGAGTTGAGAAATCATCTAAGGGAATTCGAATATGGCCGAGGACAAGTCATCATGGCGATAACTCTACCTAGAATTTTGGATATTCTGAGATCTAGGTTCAAGGAGCTCAAACAAAGTTGTGATTGACCGGTTCAACATTGTCAAAGTAAAATCTTTGGTCCCTTCTCGTGATGAATACAATGTTCAGTAACAAGGATAGAACTTTACACGTTCTTTAATGATTACCTAAGTTTGATGTGGTATTTATCAAATAGTGTCAATCTAAAGGATTACACGTTTAGGAATCACCTATGTAAGTGTGAAGTGGAAGCCGCTTCAATGAGAATTCTGTAAGGCCAATTCTCTACACACTTATGAAACCAGGCGATGTTCTTGGCTGAAACGAACACAACAATGAGAACCAAAAGACGATTAAGGGTTGGTTGTGTGACATATGGTTGTCTAGGTATACACTAAAGTTCGACGGTTCAAAGATATCAAATCTACCGATTGAACGAGTATATCCGACATATGCTCACTACGGAAAGTTCAAAGGAAAACCTACTTATCCAGATGCAATTAATCCTTACTTGCAAATCACACAACTTTCATCTATGTTCATTCTTGTTACAGCCATTCCCATTCATGTGGGGGATTGTTAGACTTTAAGCCATTGGGCTTTAAAGACTAGAAGTGTGAATTAGGAAATGGTGGGAAATAAAATGGAGGAAAATGAAAATTTTGAATCACGTGAGCTTTGTCATTTATGACAAAAGAACTTTGTACCACATTGGTGAAAGACAACTACACTGTGTGTATAAATATAGGATCACTTCTTAGAGCTCTTAAAAGGAGTTGAAGAGAATGAAGCCTCGCGTCGTCGTCGTCGCTCGGCTCGGCTTCGGCTTCGGCTTCGGATTTGGATTTGTCAAATGATCGATCGATAAGATTAATTTTTTGGAAAGAATTTATTTAATTAATTATTTGATAATTAATTAAGTGTCAGTCAGTTAATTAACGGAGTTAACTGGAATGTATAATCCAAAATGCTGAACGGTGCTTTTTCCTTCTGAACAGACACCTCTTCCTGAACAGACATCACACCTCTTCCGAAAATTGCCTATAAATTCCGAGGCATGGCTTCCTTTTCACTCACACGAAAAATTCTGAAGATCCTGCATTCTACTTCGCAGTCTCTCTCTCAAATTCATAAGTGTGATTTTGCTCCGTTCTTTGAGTTCGTTGGTATCCTGCAGTTTGTATTGCCACTGTTGCAGGAAGGTTTATTCTGTTTCATCCTGGGAGGATTTAATCCATTATCTTGACAACTTGTGAGGGGGTTAAAATTCCTTAAGGACTCACACGAAAATTGTGGACTTGGAATATTTCTTATCGTTTACAGTTTTTTCAGTTCCTTCTAACAGTTTTTCTAATTTCTGTTTTAACACAGTAGCGACAACAACGTCATCATGACGAGTGACGTCATGACTTCACATCCCACCCATATCAGTTTCTCTCCAAAGGTTACCCGAGAAGATTAAGAGTTCAAAACATGTGACTCACAAAGGTCCAAGTCATCCGCCTCTTACGACGACCACGACCGCTTATCTACCTATCAAGACCGCCCACGAGGACGAACTCGACAAGTGAATGGGACTAACTATATGGGCGAAAAACTTCACGTCATGCATTTGACCCGATCAACGGGGATAAATCCTTTGAAGGCCGTGACGTGGCGACGTTGTGACGTATCAACCTGATGCAAAAAGGTCGACGTCACGTAAAGAAGGAAAATCATTGTCGAGGACGAGGACGAGCACCCGTCCTTAGTACGTAGTAATGGCTAGTTTAAGGATTTTGATTCTCTAAGAGAATATTCTAGTGAATATTCCTCTCTGTTGTGTTAAGTAGGATATTATGGTCATATACTGATATAAATAAGAAGAGAGGTAGTTCTATGTGGATCATCAAACATTTTGTAAAGAACATCATTGACATTCTCCGTGAATATTCTTTTTATTTAATACATACAAATTCTACTTTTTATACTTCTTTTCCTCTATTTTTCTCTCCCGATCCAAGACGAATCGGATACTCAATTACTTATTATCATCCATCATTGTCAGAAAGCTCCGTGGAAAATCTCACCTCGTCGGTGAACCTTATTCCATTTATTACTTACATATCATTATATTGTCATCTATTGCTATCTTTCATGTTCTTAAATCATTATTGTTCCATCATTGCTTTAAGATATCCTTATTTGAATATTAATATTGACTTTGATTACTCATTTCCCTGTAAATTTAATTGTATAAAAACCTAAATCTAAATTTTGGGTCATAATGTTTAATCTCACCGCCTTAGGCAACAAAATTATACTGTTTAAGTTTGAAGATGAACATTATAACTTTATGAATGGAAAATTAATTTATACGGGATTAGCACAAGTACTAAATTCATTCAAAGTAAATCCAAATACAATAAGTACATACTTTTTTATCCTTAACTAGAAGTTTCGGACTCGAGTCCCTGATATGGAATCATCTTTATTAAGAAGCATTTTACCACCCAATATTGAATTTTCCGTCGGGTTCTAATATGGGTGCGGAACACTGGATGAGAAATTTTAAAAAAAAAGTCCAAACACACTAACCGTTGAAAGTGGCATCTGGTCTAGTCTGTCGGAATTGAGACTCAGGTCATAAGTTCCTATTTATAGTAAAGTCCAAGGTGCTAAAATAAAATTGGGGGGGGGGGGGGGGGGGGGGGGGGTCCCGACATTATTAAAGTAGTCTTATTTTTTTCCTCATTTGCAAATTGGCGTAGTGTCATTTCAGCTCACTTTTTCCTTTCCACATCTCTATTATTGCTCCATTACCTGAAAAGAGAGCTTTTTCCACAGTTGAAGGATCATTACTTTGCTTGGGCATCCTCAGTCGCCCTGCCCTACATATGTACGTGTACATACACGTGATATATGAGTACTTATTAATTACACGACTTTAATTTCCTATACATAGTTTTGATTTAAAGAGTTGCAAGTATTAAAACTCCTTTTTTAAGTTTTATTTATTCATTAACAGATGTGTTATATTGGAAAGTTTTCCCTTTTTTATCTCTTTTTTTTCCCTTTTACCTTTTCTTTTTGTGTTGTTGTCTTCTCGTTCCTTGTAGAAAAGAGGGAGTTGAAGAAGTTGAGCACGAAATAAGGTAGTCCAAAGTTATAAATTACTTGTCCTTTAAAGTTTAATTCTTATGTTGATTAGATGGGTTATAAACTTATAATCAAAAGCTTAAGAATAACGTTAGATGATACTTAATATATTTCTTTACGACAAATTGGAGTTTATTTAACATACTTGAACAATCTATAATGGGAGCGAAAACATGTTGAATGGGTATTAGACACGAATTGATCCATGTCATGTATGCATTGGAAATGAAGTCTCTTTTGGTTGCTGAACTTCCGTAGGCAATTCGAATTAGTCGGATAAGTGGGTTTGATTCCAAATGATTAATAACTTGTTTGGATGGTTGTTATTTATTGTATTGTATAGTGTTGTTCATACAAGTACTATGCTTATTTTGATTGTTACGTCAATTTTATTATATGGTATCGTTAAATTTGTCGTTACATAACAATAAAAAGTTCCACTTTGTATGGTCGCGTTGTTACTTTATTTTTTACTCCAATCATGTCTTTCCTTATTATTAAATAATCCTATTTTATCATTTGTTCTATCTTTTTATATAATAATTTACTTTGTAGCTTACTTCTTTTTTATAATATAGCAAGTTTCTGTAACAACTCGGCCTGTCGTTTCGAGAGTTCTAGCCTCGTTCCCCCATTTTTTACTTAACTATTGTTTAATGACTTATCGGGGTAGTTGGTTCAGTCCGAAAGGATTTCGGAATTAATTGAGACACTTAGTCTCATAATGGAAAGCTTAAGTTGGAAAAATTGACCGAATGTTCACTTACGTGTAAACGACCCCAAATTTGAATTTTGATTGTTTCGTAAGCTCCATTGGGTGATTTTGGACTCAGGAGCGTGTCCAGATTGTGATTTAGAGGTCCGTAGTTAAATTAGACTTGAAATGGCGAAAGACAAATTTTTGGAAAATTTTACCAGGAGTGGACCTTTTGATACCAAGGTCGGATTGGATTTTCGGAAGTTTTAGTAAGTTCGTGGTGTCATTTGTGACTTGTGTGCAAAATTTGAGGTAAATCGGACGTGATTTGATAGGTTTCGGCGTCATTTGTAGAATTTGGAAATTTCAAAATTCATTAGGCTTGAATTGGGGTGCAATTCATGTTTTTGATGTTGTTTGAGGTGATTTGAAGGTTCGACTAAGTTCGTATCGTGTTTTAAGACTTGTTGATATGTTTGGTTGAGGTCCCGGCGGGCCTCGGATTTATTTTGGGTGGTTAACAGATCAAGGTTTGAAGTTGAAGAGCTGCTAAAGTTTGAGGATTACTGGTGTAATACCACCCGCGGAGTAGGTACCGCAGGTGCGAGCCCGCAGAAGCAAGAAGAGAGCCGCAGAAGCGGGTCATGAAGGAAATAGCAGAGGTCGCAGGTGTGAGGTCCTTTCCGCACCTGTGAGGCCGTAGATGCGTCCAAGAGAGTGCATAAGCGGAGTGTGAAGAAGTTGAGGGGTGTAGGCTGCTCCCGCAGAAGCGGATCATGGGTCGCAGAAGCGCCTTCGCAGGAGCGAGCCAAGGTGAGTTAAGTGACTTCCACAGGTGCGGAGTTTTCACCGCAAAAGCGGGACCGCAAATGCGGTTTGACTGGGCAGAACATATAAATGCTAGGGTTCACGATTTTGGCTTCATTTTAACATTTTGAACTCGGAATTGGGCGATTTTTGAGAGGGAACTCGAAGGGATTCTTGAGGTAATTCACCTGTGGTTAAATTTCTTCAATAATTATGCTTCTCCGTTGATTTTCCCACCTAGTAGGTGTGTTTTTGAGGTGTAATTTGGGAGTTTAAGGCTAAGGAATTAGACAGTGTAATTTGGGGACTTAGGTGACGAATTGGTGTTGGATTTTGGTAAAAATTGTATGGTTGGACTCGTGGTTGGATGGACTTTCGATTTTTGTGAGTTTTTTGAATTCCGTGACGTGGGTCTGGGGCCTGATTTGAACCAATTTCGGATTTTTGAGTTACAACTTCGTAATTTCTTGTAGAATTAATTCCTTAGCCTGCGTTGATTGTATTGTATTGTTCGTGGCTATATTCAAGACATTCAGAGGATGATTTGCGAGGCAAAGGTGTATTGGATTAGGGATTCTGCTCGGATTGAGGTAAGTAACAATTCTAAATCTAGTTCTGAGAGTATGAAACCCCGGATTTTTGTGCCATGTGATTGGTTTGGAGGTGACGCACATGCTAGGTGACTGTCACGACCCAATTTCCCTCTCGTGAGTTGTCGTGATGGCACCTAGTCTCTATGACTAGGTAAGCCTAACACTTTGTGGAAATGAAACAAAAGCATGAACCTTAACTACTAACAGTAACAATTATCTAATAAGCAAATTAATTCCACTCGACATATACAATTATCACTTCTGAAATGTACAAACAAAATTCCCAAAATCCGGAACACGGAAAGTCACAAGCTACTAAGGAGTCCTAATTGTTCCATACATCATTTCTACAGAAAAAGGAAAAATGAACATAAGGGGATCTGCACACGAAAACATGTGCAGGAAAGGGCGTGAGTACACCACAATGGTACCCAGTAAGTGCCAAGCCTAACCTCGGTCGAGTAATGACGAGGTCAGGTCAGGGCTCTACTGGTATATAAATAATATAGTAAGAGTAGAATGAAATATCACAGTATAATAAGGACTGGAATTGAACAAGAAAGAAATCATAGAAAACACAACAGCTCAGCACACAATAAATACAATAAGGGATCTCCCAAGATAAGGTCTCGTAGTCCCAAACGTAAATGTGAAGGGGGATCTCACGGAATACCGTTCCATAGTCCCAAAGTAAATATGCAAGACAGGGGGATCTCCTGGAATGTCATTGCTTAGTCCCAAAGTAATTATGCAGTACAGGGGGATCTCCCGGAATACTGTTCCGTACACCCAAAGTAAATATGCAGCCAAACAACAGAATTCAATAGTTATGGCACGAATTCTACAATTTAACCTAAGTACAAGTTAAGGAAAGACAGGTAAATTTACTAAACATGCTGCATGTAGTTCCGGTAAACAGTTAAGGCAAGTAGGCATGCTATTCTAGTCTAGCAGGATACTACACATGCTGATAAGACTCAAATAAAAATGAAAACAGGGCATTTCTTAGTAGAAAACGGGTTTTCACAACAATTAGTCCATGTACATACTCGTCACCTCACGTACACGGCTCTCACATATCAAACAATACCAATATTAAGGGGAGTTCCCCCACACAAGGTTAGGCAAGCCACTAACCTCGAAACAAGCTCAAATCAATCCGAAATGACGCTCTTTCCACGAATATCCGACTCTAAATGGCCAAAATTTAGTCAAAACTAATTACATAACATAAATATAACTACAAATAAACTAATCTAGTGAACAGAGTCAAAGTTAAAGCAAGAAATTGGAAAATCGCTATAAATGCCTCCCACGGCTCACGTTCCGGAATCGGGTAAAAGTCACAAATTATTAACACTCATTCACTCACGAGCCTAATCATACCAAATTTGCTCAAATCCGATACCAAAATCCTGACCAAAATCCCAAAATTCGGCCAAAGGATTTTCCCCAATTTCTCACTCCAAATCACTAATTTAATGATGAAATTAAAGACATAATCATGGCAATTAACCAAAACTAGGTAAGAATAAATTACCCCAAACAGCCACGCAATAATCTCTCCAAAAATCGCCTTCTACAGAGCTCCCAATTCAACTTTGAGATATGAACTCCAAACCCTCGTTTTGAACCATTAATCTGCCCAGTTAAAATGCACCTGCGGTTACTTAACCGCTTCTGCGGCTAGAGCTCTGCACCTGCGGATTTTCATTAAATATCCAAACTCAACACCTGCGCTCATAGATTCGCATCTGTGGGTGCGCTTCTGCACTAACTTGTCCGCTTTTGCGGAACTTGACTTCCTCCCAAAAATCCGCATCTGCAATCAGCCTTCCGCAGATGCGGCTCCATTTTCACGGTTCACTCATCACATCTGCGACCCCTGGCCTTCATACCCAAAAATGCACCTGCGACCTCATCCTTGCTTCTGCGGGGCCACACTTGCGAACTTCCCACCGCAGGTGTAGAAACACCAGAACCAGCAACTTCAAATTATGCTCAAGTCCAGATTTTTCCCGAACTCACCAAAGGCAGCCGAGACCTCAACCAAACATACCAACCAACCCTAAATCACCATACAAAATTAGTCGAACTTCGAATCACTCAAAATAACATCAAAACACCAATTACATACGGATTCAAGCCTAATGAACTTTGAAATTTCTAAATTCTACAAACGACGTCGAAACATATCAAAACATGTCTGAATGACCTCAAAGTTTGCACATAAGTCAAAAATGGCTCCACGAACCTACTCCAACTTTCGGAAATCTAATCCGAACCCAATATCAAAATTTTCAGTGTCGGCCAAAATCGCCAAAATTCCAACTTTTGCCAATTAAGTTCTACTACGGACCTCCAAATCACATTCCATATGCGCTCCTAAGTCCAAAATCACTTAACAGAGCTAACAGAACCATAAAAATCCAAATCTGAGGCCGTTTACACACAAGTCGACATCCAATCGACATTTTCAACTTAATCATCCAATTAAGAGACTAAGTGTCTCAATTCACTCCGAAAACCAAAATGAACCCTCCCGGCAAAAAGCTATAGAAAAAATAGATATAGAGGAAACAATTAATAGGGGATCGGGGCCATAACTCTCAAGACGACAGTCCGGGTCGTCTCGTCTCATCCTCCCTCTCTTAGAACAATCGTTCGTCGTCAAATGACTATTGAGACATACCTGAAGCGATGAAAATATGAGGATAACGGTTGCGCATATCCTGCTCGGTCTCCAAAGTTTCCTCCTCGACCGGCTGACCCCTCGAATGAACCTTTACCGAAGCAATGTTCTTTGAACTTAGCTTTCTGACTTGCCTATCAAAAATAGCCATTGGCTCCTCGACATAAGATAGATCTTTATGTAACTCGACTGAGCTGAAATCCAATACAGGAGTCGGATAACCGTGATACTTCTGGAGCATAGAAACGTGGAATACAGGATGAACCCCTACTAGGCTGGGAGGTAAGGAAATATCATAAGCAACTTCCCCAACATGCCGCAACACCTCAAAAGGACCAATGTACCTTGGGCTCAAATTTCCCTTCTTCCCGAACCTCATAACGCCCTTCATAGGTGATACCCGAAGCAAGACCCTCTCTCCAACAATGAATGATACATTGCGAACCTTCCGGCCTGCGTAACTCTTCTATCTGGACTGGGCAGTGCAAAGTCTACCCTGAATCACCTTCACCTTATCCAGGGCATCCTGAACCAAGTTTGTACCCAATAATTGGGGCTCGCCCGGCTCGAACCAACCCACTGGGGACCGACACCACCTACCATACAGAGCCTCATACATTGCCATATGAATGCTGGACTGATAACTGTTGTTGTAGGAAAACTCCGTAAGTGGCAAGAACTGGTCGCATGACCCTCCAAACTCCATCACACACGCACGAAGCATGTCCTCTAGTATCTGAATAGTGCACTCAGACTGCCCGTCCGTCTCAAGGGGGAAATGTTGTGCTCAGCTCCACTCTAGTACCCAACTCCTGTTATACGGCTCTCCAGAACCGTGATGTAAACTACGTACCTTGGTCATAGATAATAGATACGGGTACACCATGAAGCCTGACGATCTCACATATGTAGATTCAAGCCAGCTGCTCGAAAGAATATGTAGTCAACACTGGAAGGAAGTGAGATGACTTGGTCAGTCGATCCACAGTCAACCAAATAGCGTCGAACTTCTTCGAAGTCCATGGGAGCCCAACTACGAAATCCATGGTGATCCGCTCCCACTTCCACTCTGGGATATCTAAGTTCTAAAGCAAGAACCCTGTATCTGATGCTCGTACTTAACCTGCTGACAGTTGAGACACCTAGCCACAAACCCAACTATATCCTTCTTCATCTTCCTCCACCAATAATGTTGTCTCAAATCCTAGTACATCTTCAAGGCACCCGGATGGATGAAATACCACGAGATGTGGGCCTCCTCAAGAATCAAAGCCCATCCACATTGGGCACACATATCCACACATATTCGGCCCTGCATCTGTCACGCCCCAAACCTAAAGAGGCGTGGCCGGCACCCGGTGCCATACTCGGCCCCAGTATACCACTGTGTAATTGTGAACTCTGGATGGGTAACCCTAAACTTTGGCCGATGAGTCCATATTCTGAATCATCTGAAAATAACATCTCTCTCATATGAGGGGTAAACATACCCAAAAGCTGATATATATAATTGTGCAGGATGACGAAGCCGCCATGAGCATCTATTGCTATACAAAATATACAGGACTCGTCTACAAGCCTCTAGAGATAATTGAACTGTACCATGGTCAGGACAGGGCCTCATCCTTCCCATCAAATCTGTATATATAAAAATGGACTCCAAGGTCTAGACCTGGTAACTCCGAGGAAGTGGAGCTTACCGGCAAAGTTGATGTTTGACTCTGTCTGCTGGGAGGGTTTGTCCAACTATCAATGAGGACCTGCACGCATGAAATGCAGCGTCTCCGAAAAAAGGGACGTCAGTACGAAATAATTTACCGAGTATGTAAGGCAACAAAATAACTGAAAGCTAAAATTGAACTGATAATATAATAACTAAAAGTAACTGGGAGTCAAAGACAATTTTAAGATATGTTTACCTGTTGATACTAACTCAACTCTCTCAAAATAGTAAGTAAAATAGTTGTCCGGCCATATAAGGCTCGGTATGTGTAACTGCTCTCCCGTAGTAAGCTCGCTCATAGGTGCTCAGCCACACTAGGCTCTGTATCTCGGCCATTCTGGGTCGCTCATACGCGCTCGGCCACAATAGGCTTGGTATATATATATATATATATATACACTCTCTGTTATCTTGGCTGACATAAGACAAAATTAAACTGAATATGACGTCCCAATAAGGGAGAATGATGTAACTTATGAGACTAGGAAAATACATAATTCAGGAATATGAACTTCTCTTCATGTCTCGTTATCAAACACATGTAGTTACTGGATCATGCCAAAATGAAAAAAAGGTTTAGCCTTAACATACCTTATCACAATATTACCAATCACCAAGTTGAACTCGTCTCTTTGCACCTTAATCTACAACAACGACAATAGTATTATCATTAAGTTACGAAAGGTACAACTATCCTACAACGAACGACACACTTATTTTGTATTAAAATGGGAAGCATCTCCCCTATAATCCTTACTTCCTCCAAATTCAAGATAACACCAACAACACAAGAACACAACAACACAAGAACACAACAACACACACACACACACACACACACACACACACACACACACA